>QANY01004652.1:2380590-2529563 GCA_003255025.1 Datisca glomerata
GGGGGGATGCTCTGTTGGTTTCAGGAAGTTATTGAACCAGTAATTGGTTTCTGAAAAAAAATTAATGAGAAAACGGGCATTTTGTTCCTTTATTAAACCTGTAATTTTTAGATTGTGTTGACTGTTAGATTTATTCTAAAGTATTAAATTAAATGTAGTATTTTGTTTAGAAATGAGTGGAGTTGGAGCTCAGTGAGGAAAGAATAATTCATCCACTGCATCTTCTAGAATATATTGATTTAATTTTTTTCTTAGGTATATTATATATAATAAATTTTATAACATTAGTTTAGATGATTGAAATTTTTTTATGAGATGACGTACGGAAATATTGAAATATCCAAAACGTTTCGTATTAAATGAAAACCGAAATGATCATCAAAATGGATTTAACTATTATGCTTGTAATATTGAATTTATTAATTTACGATAAAATCGATACATATAATATATATGGTAAGTTAATTATGATTAACTTCAAATGATTTTGACAAATCCGAAATGTGATAGGAGCTGCGACAGAATATTATTGTGCATCGACACACGATTGGCCTGAATTATGCACTTATAAGGCATATTCTGATTGTTTTAGATAAAGCCAGACATGGTCTGGAATATGCCTGATTAATGGGCACTGTGATAACCAATGTAAGAAATGGGAGCTCGGATCCGGGGGACAATGTATGACTTTTGCATGCCACTGTTGGTTTTGTTTTTATTCCTATATTTCTGAGATTTATGTTGGGAGGAAGTGGGTTTTCGTTTAGAAATATGTAATGTTTTTATTTGACTTCATGTGATTGTTTCTTGGAAAATTGCTAGATTTATCAAGTTTTGAGGACTATTTAAGAAAATGAGCCCTAATCTTTTTGTGCAATTATGGCGGTAGACTCGTTAACTTTTTTAGAAAAAATTTGTTTGACCAGTTTTGTTGTCATAGTTCATGTAATATTAAAAATAGTATTGTTTATAAATAGATATCTTTTAAATGAAATCTTTAAAAATGATCACAAGTATAAAAAACCTCAAAATAGACAACTGGCATTGTTTTCAAAAAGCAGACATTCACGTGAAATAAATATTTTTACCCACGCGCACCACTTATTCTAAATTTTAGTAGTTTTTTTTAATCGTGAAAGAGTCTGCTTTGATGTTCCAAATTAATGATTCTTGTAATTTTTCCTATATAGTTCATGTTGACTTATTAATTATTGATTATATAATGAGTACTAGGGGTGTTCAAAAACCGTCCGGTTCGCTTTGATGTTCCGAATGTAATGGACGTTTTTTTCTCATATTTGGTCGGTTCGGTCCAAAATTTCAACCAATTCTGGACCGGGCCGACCAGATCGACCGTATAATATATAAAAAATACTCTTTCAAGTAAAAATTGACTTTTCCTCATTCCCACATCAGAAAGAAAATGAAGAGTTAAGGCGAGAATGAGTTGTAAAAGTACTACATCTACCTCCTCATAATGAAGTAAGCGTCCACATGTGTGTGCTATTATAGCTTGCCTTGAAATAAAGCATATTTATCACGCGTATAATATGTTCAATATATTAATCGTGTATTAAACTTTTAATCTGAAAATTATGTGTATTTATCACGTGTATAAAACGCGTACTTAGATCGTAAAATCCGTCTTTACCGAGCGTTGACGTTCGGTCTGGTTGGTTCGGATTTTTTGTAGTGTTTTGATCGTTTCGGTCCTCTATATAGGAGGATCGTAATTTTCAGTCTGGTCTCATTTTTCTCTAAAAATCTGACTAGATCGACCGTTGAACACCCCTACCTAATGAGTAACATATGCCAACCATTTTTTCATTTATTCTTATTATTGTTGCAATTGGTGATTTGTTACATACTTTTCCACAAACCTCGAAACCGACCAAGAGTTACTTGAATAATTTACAGAAAATGTCACAGAAACTAGGCTAATTTTTTATTTTCTATAAAACAAGTTTAAATGGTTGTTCAAGTAAAACGTTATTCCAAAAAAATTAAAACTTACGCAAAGACTAAACTATCTTAGCTTAAACCATATCCCGAAAACATTTATGGGTTGAAAGAAAACTAGCCAGTAAATTTTTAGGGTCTGGCAAAGACACACCCTCAAACTTTTAAAATGAAAGCATAAACTCTGCCATAATTTTTAAAATTTTGCAAAAAGCTAAATACCGTCAATTTAAAATGAATCAAACGGTGAGATTTATACATGTTCATCAAATCAAAATAAAAATCTAAAATTATCGACCATGATTAAATCGTGATTTAGAATTCTACATAGTGAAGATTGTTTCACTTGCAACATATTCAATGGCACGTTCATACGTGTTTATGAATAAGTGTTATATTATTTTTATAGATTTATTAATTAATTAAATCTAATTTTAAATATAAGTGAAGATTGTCAATGTTTGGATTGAGTAACCGAGAATTTGATAACTTTATTGGTGATTTGTTGAATGTATGTTAATAAATTTTAGAAGTCAAATTTTTTAAAATTTTTACAGATGGAGTACGCCATTACAAAGGATGGTGTTTCCATCAATTTTTTGCAATCGCTAGTTTATTAATGGTGATCCTTTCAATCCATAGCGTCTTGACAAAATGGATGGCGATCGAAGGTCAAGCCATGGCTCCCCGACTAAATATAGCGTTTACAACTTTTAGGATAGAGATTTGTCATCCGATGCATCTTGTATGGTAATTCACATATTAGGGTTCAACATATATGATTTAAGGTTCATACAAATGGTTCAGGGGTTCAAAAAAATTGTTGTAGTTGGATAAAATGAAGTAAATTTGGCTTGAGTATTTAGAGTTCAATAAAAATGTTAAGAGTTCAAAAAGTATGTTGAGACTTTTAGAAAATACGTTGAGGGATTTCAAAAAATGCTGAAAGTTGATGTTTTTTTTGCTAGCTCAACAAAAATGTTAAAGGGTTCACTAATTGTGTTGGAGTCAATAAAATATTGAAAATTTAGATTTTTTTGTTGAGATTCAACAAATATATAGGAGGTTCCATAAAAATATGTTGTGGGGTTCAATAAAATGTTAAAAATATAGATTTCATGCGAGAGTTCAACAAAAGTATTAGGAGATTAACAAATAAGTTGAAGGATTCAAAAAATGTGTTGTGGGATTGGACACAATGTTGAAAAATGACATAACTGATTGGGGTTCAACAACATGTTATGTGTACGACAAATATGATGAGGGGTCTGCAAAGGAAAAAAAATCACGATTTGAAGAATTGGTCGTAAATTTTTTACATCATAATGAGAAAATAACGAGTAAAGAGAAATAAGTGATAAACACCATAATTTACGTGGAAACCCCTTCTCCATAACAAAAATACTATTAAAAGGAAGAAAAACCACAGAAAGTTTTTGATAGTGTTTCATTATGGAGAAGGTTTACTATGTTAATGCAAGCTACATAGTTTGCTTGTTTATTATGTGTGTTGAGAAGTGTTGAGAGTTTTCTATATAAATTATGGTGTTTATTACTCATTTCTAAAACTATGAAATTTTTCCTTTACAGGTCCAACAAATGTTAAAATTCCTTTTTAAAACATTTTGTTAAATCTCCCAACATATTTATTAAATCTCTGATCATATTTTTTGAACCCCACAATTTTTTTGTTGAACCTAGCAAAAAACTTAGCTTTTTAATACTTTGATAAACTCTCAACATATTTGCTAAGCATTGCAATACCTTTTTTGAACCTGTTAACATTTCTGTTGAACCCTAGCAAAAAACTAAATTTTTAATATTTTGTTAAACTCTCAGTATATTTGTTGAACCACACAACACGTTGGTTGAACCGTCTAATTTTTCGTTGAACTCCATGAATAAATTTAAACTTTTAACATTTTGTTAAACAATGCACCACATTTATTAAACCCCTAACATATTTATTAAATAAAAGTTTCCAATTACCTTTATGGGCATCAATAGCTAGGATTTCTCAAGAGCAATACAAGGAACAATCCAAGGGCCATTGATGCCCAACATCAATGCCAGGGGATAGTATCCCGACATTGAAAAAAGTTCCTTCTTTCTGTCTTCTTCTTCAGAATAAAGACTTGCATAATTGATAAATTCTAGAGATTCTAAAAGGGAATAGTTTATTTTCGGAAATATAAAATAGAACATGTTCACACCTCCGATAGTTGGGAAATTAACGATTTTGTGACGGTGGCGATGATTTTGGGACCATCACAAGAGCTATTGTGACGGTTAGAAACCGTCACAAAAGATCAAAAACCATCGCTAAATAAATTTGTCTTGCAGTGCATGTCAGTGAGTCTTTTGAAATGAGGTATTTTTTGTATTTTTATGATTTTGTTTGGTTTGCGCTATTCTCTTTTTTAATCTTTCTTGTAATTGAATTATCATATTTATTTGAAATAATCTTAAATTAGGTTGCCATTCTAATTTGGATGCACTCCTAGATTACAATGCAATTACAATTTTAATATCAAACAAGATTACTTTCGTACCCTCGTATGAATAACGTGTAAACCACTCATTTTTTCACTTGTCTCATTTTATTAATATAATTAAAATTAACTTTATTAAAGTTCAGTTAGTATTAATTTATTTAAATGTTAATAAAAATAATTAAAATTAATGTTAAAATTTGACATCAAAGTATTTGTCATTATCTATGTTATTTTACTAATTCAACTAAATTTAATTTAGAAAAAACTAGTATAGCATTATTAATTTATTTAAACGTTAGTACAAAATAATTAAAGTTAAAGTTAAAATTACATGCCAAACTATTTTTTACATAATATATAACTAAATGGGTATTTAAGTAGCTTCTTATTAGTTATATAAATTTACAAGAAAAATTAACTTGTACCAAATGTAGAAATAATAAATTAAATCATGCATCACTTCATATATTACAATGCACAATCGAACATGACAATCATTTTTCACAAGTAATTGCATGCAGTTGAATTGTCAGTAATTGAATTACGACAGTCATTCTAGATTGTACGAGCCAAATGCCATGGCATAATTATAACGGTCATTTTAGATTGTGTGAGCCAAACGACTTCTAGGTGTTAAATTTTATCGTTATTGTTAAATGAAATGATAGTTTGAATTAATTATGTTCTTTGATGAGTTAAAATAACAATTCACAGTTTCAGTAAAAATATTGGCATAATTAGAAGAAAAAAACGGAAATGCGGGACAAATGAAAAATACGTAAATAAACAAATTCCAGTTTTTATGAACAAAAATGATATTTTTATATGTAAAAAAATATATTTATAATGACAAAGAAGATATTTATAATGAAAATTGTTATAATTGTTTAATTTCACTTTGTTCGAAAAATTATGGTAAGAAATATATGTTGACAGTTTTTTAAACCAAAGATGACATCACTAACATAATTTAAGATGGCAGTTTCTTAGATATAGGATGACATAACAAAAAAATTATGGATTTTTAATTTCAATTCATTTCTAAACTACTAAAAACATGATTTATGGCCTTTGACTAGGGATGTTCAAAATTATCCCGAACCGACTGAGCAAACCGAAAATGACTGGTTCGGTCGGTTCTTTATATGTGTTCAGTTCGGGAAAATGAGAGAAACAGAGTTTCGGTTCGGTTCAAAATTTTGCTGATTTTCGAACCAAACCGAAACATTAAATGCATAAAATTTGTTTTATTTTTTATATATAATTTTATATAAAACCAAACCGAACCAGAACAAAATTTTGATTTTATATTATTTGTTTCAATAATATCATTTAAAATATTATTTTTAATTAATAATACCGAACCGAAATGCACGGTTCAGTTCAAATTTTTATCAAAAAATTGACCGAATCGAACTGTGAACTCCCCTACTTTTGACCAAAAAATATGATTTATGACGACATTTCCTTAGCTTAGGATGACAATCCAAAATATAACCGTCATTATTGGCCAATATTTTTTAATTTTCTAGATGACGATAAAAAACTGTCATAGAAAATATTTGGGGTAGTGACTTAGGATGATATGGATGTCCACGATGGTTAAGAAATTTTCATCCATTAACCAACCAAAGAAATGCGATAGTTTATGCCTTCAAGGTGTGAGCTTCGCTTCCCATCCACTTGATTAGAGCATAATTTCTTCAATCCATTAATACCTAACAACCTAAATCTGAAAACTCAAAACTGGCTTGAAGGCGGTGATGGAAGATTTTTAACTTTTGAGATAAGATGACAGTTATTTAATAAACTGTCATCGATCATTTACCTATTATGACGGAAAATGCCATTCCTTTTAACCCTGTTCCTTAATCTTTAAATCATTTGCTTCATTTCAGATATGAGGAAGATGATACTGGCTCCTTGGAGATTAGGGTTTCTCTCTCCCTCTTTCTTTCATGTTTTCGATCTGGAAAATATAGTCTCGCATTTTTTAGACCTAGAAGATATAGTCTCTCTCTCTGTTTCGACTGAGAAGCCTAAGTCGCGTGAGAAGAAGAAGGTTATCGTCTTCAAGCCAAATGGATAAATCAAAATCGTGACAATGAGGTATCAAGCCAGACAGAGAAATCAAAACTGTGACCCTAAGGTAGCTAGCCTCTACCTATGAACATGAAGGGAAGAGTCTCGATCGTTCCCCAGCCTCTTAATCGTCAACTCGTCGTCTTTAGAAGAAGCTCACGGTTACCATAATCTCCATCTCTCTCCGTAATCATTTCCAGGTACATTTAGGATTTTGATTTCCCTTGAAGCCTTTCCCTTTGTTTTTAATTTATGGTTTAGGGTTTTGATTTGGACCTTGAGCTTTGATACATGAAGTACCCTTGTCTGTCCTTGTAGAAAAGGTGTTTATTTGTTGGCTATGTCCTTGTTCGTAGTCTCTACCTTCGTTAATTGTTCTGTATTGAAACTTTTCTCTTAATGTTGTGAACTTGTTTTGACTTAATGTTTAGGTGGGTCTTCTGTGTTTTGATTTAATGCCATATGCTCTGAGTATCATTGGTAATGAGATTATAACTTGGCATCCGCTTCATGAAGATTCAGTTCTTTTTTCAGTTGTGCTTACATCTACATATGTTGAAAGAATCAAATTTTGCAGATATTGAAGGATTTCTTGCTATGGGTAAAGCATGATTTGAGTCCTTGGGGCCCACTCATTTTGTAAGTCATCTAATAGCCAAAATTTGATAGAAGTTCATCTTTTTTTTTTTATTAAAAGTGCATATTGCTTCTATATTTTTTAGAGCTCGGTTTGGATTTCTTATCAGCCGAGTCTTTCCTTGTAGTTATCGCTTTACATATATATATATAGTTTCTTATAGAGAAATGCATATTGCTTATGTTTACCCCTTAGGTAGTTTAATTGGTTCATGAACTCACCACATAAATGGAGGTCTTCTTTTAGCTCAAATTTCCAATGCCACCTCCCCTAGTATATGCCTATAGCATTCAGATTGAAGGGTTTGCACGGTCCCTTTGGAATTCAAAGAGATTTGGATGCTTCGAGTTTTCTGTAAAAGAAAAGAAAGAATATTTTCCTTAGAACCTAATATCAACAGAGAAAAAATGTATCGAACTATCCATTGATGTAATTTATTCTAGCTCTATTGATGCTGCTAAGTTTACATAATTTTTTTGCAATAGAATCAAGTATTCCCTTTGGTTGTCTGGATGTTCCTTTCTGCTCACACCTAGGATCGCTCTAAGATTTAACTGGAGACTTTAAACGCGTTGCTTTGAATATGTAGGACTGTTGTATATATTCATCTAATGTGTTGACACTTCCAGCTTCAGTACCCACGATATTTTTTAGAGCAATGACTTTTTCTTTATTTTAATCAGTGGAGTAATACACATTTAATGGTTCTTCAGTAATATGGAAAGATATGAATGTTAGTCGAATTTGACACCCCGTGAAGGTTATTAGAATATGTCATACTTGCACGCTATTCTAAATTTATAAGCTAATATTTGGATTGGAGAGAAATTACCTTAACTTACCATTTGTGTATGTCTTTTTTTTTTGCTTGATGTGCATTCCAGCTTGGAGGCGGGTATCTATTTGGGTTGCCTTTAGGATTTATTCCTGACTCTAATGGTGCTACGCTAGGTGCTACAGTTGCATTTATTCTTGGAAGAACAATAAGTTTGTTTAAGCATTCATGTCGGTACAGGAAGTAACCTTGTGTGTCCTTACATGTGAATATGAAGATATTACTTTTAGCTGAATTTTAGCAACGTAAGCACAATTTAAGGGAAACCTAAATATTAGCTCTTCAATAAACTCTTCATAGATGTGAGAGGATAATGTCCAGTAGTTGATTATCTTAAATATTATAACTTTGGTTCTCTTAATACAGTTAGTTCTGTTTATGTCTTTATCACCCACAACTATCCCTCTTTAGTTTCTAGGATTGTGATGATTCCATCTAATTCTCTTCCTTAATATTTTTTCTCTCCTGATCTTCTTCCCTATTTTGCTTCAAAATGACTGTAAGGCATTCTACATTGTCCATTATGTATTTCTTATCCTAATATATGGTTATTGTTTCAGGTTGGCATGACCACCAATATTTCTCCTCATAATCTTTGGGAGTTGGTAGATGTTCTTTGTGTTCTAACTCATAATCCTGAAGCTAAAGTGAGAACTCTAATTTTTAGATCTTGTGTAGATTAACCCTTTTTTTCTAGTGGATTTTAATGAGCAACAAGCCATGTACCATTATTAGTGATGCTATAGATTTAAATTCAAAGTCCAAAAAACTTAATGCTGTTGTTTTTTTACCTGTATAGGCCACCAACCTAATAAATTGGCTAAATAAATTTCTTTTATCCTAATTCTAAAGGAATGTAGTTCTAAATTCTACTTTTGAGGGAATAGAAGGCTTTTGAGGGAACTTCATACCGTTTCATAAAGTCTCTATTATTAGTACCCAAGCTTAGCTAATTCATGTTGTTGTGCTGTAGTTACTTCATTTTGAATGGGTTTGAGAGAGTTGTTTGGCTTCTAATAATGTCAAAGATAAATTATGTAAGTGATAACTTATGTGGTTACTAATCTAGGTAGTATTGCGGGATTATTCGTGTGTAAATTGTCATGAGAAGGTAGTTTTTACCTTTCTATGACATGTTTTTTTTATTTTGTTTGCCTTTCCATGACATATTTTTTTTGTTTGCCTTCCCATGAGATGGTGTTTTCTTTTGGCGTAATTATCTTTTAGTTCGGATCCGTTATCCATTATGAGATTGTTGAATTGATAATCTCTTTCTCATCTATCTCTTCATTTCTAGGATATATGAAGTCTTGGATATCATCGTACGTCTTTCTGTCTATGAGGGAATGCAACTTTGGGGCTACCATCATGAATTTGTCCTAAAAACGTTTTATGGTTTTCGAATATGCAGCTAACACTTGATATTTTATCAATTAGTGGTTTTTCAATAATGAAACTTATTTCTCATGATGAACTTTTTTTTATAGTTTTTGATATGTTATGATGAGATGTGATTAGTATGTATGTTGTGGTTAATTTTATGATTTATATTATCGCTAGGGAACTATCTAGGATCGATGTCATATATTGTTAACAAAAGTTTCTAGAGGATTTATGATTTATATTATTGGCTAGGACCATCTGAGATTTTATGATTTATATTATTGTTGGAAACCATTTGAAACCAATATTATATAGCTGTAGAAATTTAATTAAATAATTTTTTTTATTTTTTTTCTTGATCTTTAGGTGACTGCCCGCTCTCCTGTTGGGCAGTAAGGGTCGGAGAAGGGCAATCACTCATTCTTAAAACCAGCATTCTTAAGACCAAAGAGGCGGGCGGAAAAGGGGGAAAGCTCTCTGTTCCTGGTTCTCCTGTAGCTGGATCCTCCGGAACCACAAGAATCCTTAGTTAAAATGGGATTCCAACTCAGCACCTTTTGAGATTTTGAGAAGAGTTACTCTTTGGAGAGCACAGTACGATAAAAGTTGTAAGCTGTGTTCGGGGGGGAGTTATTGTCTATCGTTGGCCTCTATGGTAGAATCAGTCCAGGATTCTCCGTCATCTATATGCTTTTTACGGCAGCTAAGATGACTGGGATTCCCTATCATCCATCTATTTTTCGCGGTACCTACGATAACGGGAATTCCCCGTCATTGTACCCCCTTATAATGACGATTTTTTTTAAATACCTAAAAATGACAGCCCAGTAGATAAAAGTCAGTTAGCCGCCAATATAAGGTTATAATGATGGATTTTACCCGTCATCTAATCCCATTTTTATAGTAGCGAAAACTAATAATATAATAACAATAACACTTGCAAGAAAAACTTGCTTTGTCAGTAGATTGGTCCAAGACAAGAAATTGAGTTATCATAGACTTACATCCCAAATTGAGTGGTTGGCGATGAAAAAATATGACAATGCATTACAATGATTTGTCATGGTCAAAATTTCAAGAAATGGAATTATAAGATAGGTTCCTAATATGACAATGAAGGAATTGACTTTGATCACAAGAAAATATATATTAGTCTGAAGACTCTGAACTATAACTTATAGGATAGAAATGAGAGTAAATCAGAGTAAGTAATATTCAAAGTTAAAAAGATGGGAAGGGTAAGGGAGAAGAACTGCAAATCTACAGTTATCAAGGAAACAGAACACACCAAGATCAAACTGGAGAGAACCAGGTAACAGACATAGAGGAACATACAACAAATAACACAGAAGAAAAACTGTAACCCATACAATGGGGATGAGAACAACTGACCAAAACTCTGATATGGTAACATGTTAATCAGATTGATGGCACCAACAAAGCTAGAAGTACTTACTACCTAAATCTTTCCCAAAGTTACCTGCTCCAAAAATTTTGTCCACATAAAGGTAAGTATCAGTCATAACAAAGATATAATAGAAAAGATATAGTAATTATAATTTACTTGTCCAAAAGATGAAATCATGCAGATGCGAAGTTGTACAATATATGTAACAATCTCAAATGATGTAAAACAGTAACACCAATTTCTCTTTGCTAGACTAACATGGTTGAGATAATATATGCATCAACATAGATTACCGAACCTAAAGTCTACAGCTTGGTGGAAATACATGCATCAATATAGATTACCTAATCTAAAGTCTACAGCTTGATGTGCCCACGTTAGAAGAATTGGCCTTAATTTGTGAAATTCTTTGGAGATTAGAAAAATAAAGAACATATAGAACCTCTAAAAAGAACATTAATTGTAGAGCTTTCAAATGTAAATCGAGTGAAAAAGGAGAATGCATATAGTTAAAGAGAGAAGTGTAAATCTTCTGGATCTGTTGCGTAGAGATTCGAGATAAATATTAAGACCCGAACATGTTCTATTTCATCTCCCTTATCCATGACTCTAATTATAAATAGGAGAAGGAAAATGTATTACAAACAGGAAAGCCAGATTAAACAAAATAAGAAAAAAAAAGGATACCAGCGCACAGGATCACTTCATGGTTATGGCTCTTCACGACATCTAATTCCGGAGCTCCACTTCAGTGAAGAATCACATATAAAATACTAATAACCAAGCACCGTCCAAAGCATGACAAGAAGAATGGAAATGGGAGAACTTTAAAAATTAGAATTAGGGTTCTCCCTTGCTCTCACTCGCCCAGTAAGAATGCGAAAAGCACAAAAAACTGCTATCCTTCCCCGTCTATCCCAAAGACTCAAGCAAAAAAACTTCAATTCTATCTATTAGCACATAGACAAATATCACAATCGAAAAAAGTAAACTTCAAATCTACCTATTAACAAAGAAATGAAAATCACGCAACCTCAACACTCCCAATCAAATATATCTTTTTTTAAATAGAAGAATAATAGTTATTTACTCTCTTTTATATATTTTAATTAATGAATTTAATATGATAAGTTTTAAAAAGAAAAAAAAGAATTGAGTGGATATTAAACACATAGATAAATAATCAATTAAAGTCACACTACATATCATTAAGAATGGTAATTAAGGATTAGTAAGAAAATCATATGGACAAAATAGTCTAAACATATTTCTACAATTTTGGCACTACTTTTATATATGTTATAGATAAATAAATTTAACTAAAAAAATATGTGTTTAATTATAAATTCTTTCGAAGTTTCAAAATTAGTTTTAAGAGAGAACTATTTTATTTAATTTCAAGACTTGCATCATTTCATTTAAATTTAAGGGAAAGAGTTGTGCATTTTCTCAAAATGCATCTTTGGATTTATAAATAGTCTAAAGTTTGACTAAAAAGGAGAAAACTCTCTTTCATTTAATCTCTCGGTTCTCCAAGTTCTTTATATCTATTTCTCCATCTATCAATTTCTACCATATACAAGTGTTCTTGAAAAACTCTTTTGGTAATCTTGGTGTGGACAACTCATTGTCTCCAGGGGGCATGAACACTGAAAGAGGGGGCTGCGAGCATTGGGTTGTATCTTGTAATCGTGGAAGTTGATAAGCATCGTTCTAATACAATAATTTACCTTCAATTAATTTTTGTTAGTTACTTTTAATTATACTAGTAAAAAAGTACATGTTTTTGCACATGTTAAACCAGTTTAAATATATATAAGATTTAAAATTGATATTAATGTTAAAATATATTCATTATTAAAAAAATTATAAGAAATAAACTAAAAATAATATAGTAATAATAATAAATACATTAGTTTGTTTATATAATTATCATATTAAGGAATAGTATCTCTTATTAAACATATATTAATTCATTTTTTTAAATCTATTTATATGAATTTTCATGTTCCTGATAACATAAATATTAATAATGTTGATTTTATAAATTTTTAGGAACAAATTATTATTGACTTAAAAAATAAATATTTGTTGTATAAAAGATCTTTCGTATGTTCGGATATTCATGTATCTAATTACATAATATTATAAAAATGTTTAATTTTACTAACTATTAATAAACAAATTATTATGGAAAAATAAACATTCATTTTGACCAAATGAGAAAATTAAAATACATAATTTGTACTATATTTTAAGAAACTTTAAAAGGTAAAAAGGGAAATAAAAAATTTCTCATCTTTAAGATTGTTTTAATATAGTATTAGATGTAGAATACATGCATTGCGCGTGGATATAAAACATAATAAGGTTTTAATGTATCCAACTAGGGGTGTTCAAAAACCGTCCAGACCGTTTTATCCAATCCGAACTGAACCGAAGTTGATCTGTCTGGATGGTTTTTTCTCGTATACGGTCGGTTGGGTCCTCCTTTTAGAGATGACCGAAATTTCAGTTCGGTCCAGAATTTTTTGCTAATTCTGGACCGACCGATAGGTCCGACCGTGTGTACACACACACACACACACACACACACACACACACACACACTTTTTTAGGTTAAAGTTAAATGACTTTAATTCCCTCTCCCACAACCATGTCCCTCAGTCAACCTTCTCCTTCAGTCTCTCTCCCTCTCGAGTCACAGAACAGACTGACTCCTCCCTCTCCCTATCCCTCACGTCGTGACGGCTCCCTCTCCTTCAGTCCCTCTCACGACGCCTCCATCTCCCCCGGTCCCTCTCCCTCTCGTAGAACAGATCTTCTAATCTTCTTCCAGTCTGGTCGTCTTTCTTCTTTCAGCCTCGTCATCGAAGCCTAACATAAATAAACAGCAGCTCGATGCCTCGACGCCTCCAGCCCCTCAACACTTTTAGCCCCTCGATTCTTGAGATAGCATTCTAGATCAGCGTAATGGTGATTTAGTTCTGATTTAGTTGGTTTAGGTCTGTGTAATATTAATTTAGTTATCATTTAGGTTGTTTAAATCTGATTTGACTGTGATTTTAGTTGATACATGTTCATGAATGACTTCTGATTTAATTGATTTTAGTTGATTTAGTTAGTTTAGATATGTGTAATACTGATTTAGTTTGTTTAGTTGGTTTAAATTTGATTTGAATCTGATTTAGTTCTGGTTTTAGTTTATTTTAGTTTATATATGTTCATGAATGGTTCTGATTTAATTGATTTTAGTTTATTTTGATATAAGAGAGTAAGGTAAAAGGCTCAACCTTTGGTCCGTAAAATCCGTCTGATCCGACCGTTGATGTCCAGTCTGGATGGATCGAATTTTTTACAGTGTTATGGTCGGTTCTGTCCTCCATATAGGAACACCATAATTTTCAGTCTGATCTAATTTTTTTTTCAAAAATTCGACCAAATCGACTATTGAACACCCCTATGTCCAATGATCACGAAGAAAATGACCAACGTTATTGTTATTAACTTTTACTCTTTTTGAATTAAAAAATATCTTCTACTGAATTATGACTTGACTATTCCTAAGTTTTGGTAGCTACATTTCTTTTTCACTTTTTTCATCATATAATAAATGTCATTTACTAAATCTCATATGTCTGACATGACCATCCGACCATCCACAAATGATTGAGGGCGTAAAGTTTAACAAAAAATAACACTTCTTTCAAAAATAGAAAGTAGAAAACATACATTTTTAATGGTAAAATACCGTATAAATGTCCAATAAAAGTAGAGGAGTATGTTTGAGAAACTAAGGATGATATTGATAGACATTCTTAAAGGTTTTGGATTAATACGAAAATAATGCACATTAAATTCATATTACAGTATATTTATATAATCCCTTGGATGCTCACACATAGCTTTTCTATTTTCAAATCTAGTGACTTAATAATTATACATGACTCTCTATTTTCATGTTTTTCAATTTTTCTATTATCTCAGTTTTATTTCACAATTAAAATACCACTATTTATTAGAATCAATGCATTTTAGTAGTACTAGTATGAAATACGTAGTCCGCACGTGTTAAGTAATTTAAAATACATGTACAATTTAAAATAATTTTAATGTTGAAATAAATACACTATCTTTGAAAATAATTTTAAATCTAAATTAAAAGTAAAATAATAGTAATAATCAATACATTAGTTTGTTTATAATATTGTTGAAATTGTATTATATAGTATTGCTATTTGAAAATATATGAAAATGAATATACCTCAATTTGTCAGATTCTATTATATTAAGAGATAGTTTATTTTATTCAAAAATATTTATCTAAATTATTTTATATGAATTTTCATGTTCCGATAACATAAACATTACATAATATTTAATTTTATAGATTTCTAAGAAATAAACTATTATTGGCCTAAAAATAATAAAAATTCATCTTATGGATACTTAGGTTTCTATTTGCTAATCTTATAAAAATATTTAATTTACAAACTATTTTTAGTAAATTATTATTGAATGGGAAATAATAATCTCCACTATATGAATGATATTAAATGAGAAAATATTTAAAAATTGTAAATTGTACTCTAATTTAAGAAGGCTTGAATGGTAAAATAGAGAATCAATAATTTCTCCTCCCTAAAATTCTTTTAATATATTAAGATATTATTATTTTATGTTCGAAAAAGTGCTCAAATAATATGTTTCCAATATCTTCAGATTCAGTATTAGAATAGCATGCATGCAGTATAGTAAGATTCGACGAACACTAAAGATCCACGTGCATTACACAAGTCTTACATATTTAATAACCTAAACTGCAACTGTTTTGTGTATTCCTATTTGTGTATATAAATAAAAATGTATGCTAATAATACTCGTTCAAATAAACTACTTTTTATAAATCCAAATTGAAGAGTACCTGATAACCATCTTAAAAAGCATATGAACTTGTTCATTACGAAACTTGAAAGATTTTATATCACTGAAATCATCAGATACATTATCTATATCACTAATGTAAATAAGAATTTAATTACCACTATAAAATATCTCATAAAAAATTACAGCTATAAAATTATATACGTGACTACTACAATATAATTATGATTACCTTTACAAAATGTAAACCTTAAAAATATCAGATAAATACAGGTCTGTAGTTTTTAAACTTACGTAGATGGTTAAAAAGTAAAAATGAGCATCAACTATTCATTAAAGAATTTATTACTAATAAGAAGATAATTTATAACTGAAAATGTATAGGGATAAAATTATCCAATAAATGTTTTTAAAAAATCTCCACTTTTACAAGGTGCTTATCAGCTTAGTTAATTTTCCTGTTATTATTTTATAGTTGGGTTTTACTTCCTTAAATAAAAAGATAAAAAGGATTTGGAGCATTAATTTCAATATTGAATATCCATCTATATATTTCTTTAACGTAATTCATCTATTTAAACCTATTATACCCATTTTTCGGGCATTCATAAAAGATCATCCAAGGATGAGCTCTAACTTGGAGCCGAAGATGAAGTACTTAAGTACCTAGGATGAGGTATCAATGTATCTAAGGATGAGATCTTCAAGTATCCAAGGACGAGGTACTCAATACAAATGAAATAATCTTAAAGGCCTTTTCATATACAAGTCAAGGCCAGAATAAAGGAGCTTCAACACGTACGACAAGGCCCCTGAAATAAAAGGAAATAGGCCTCAGCATTTTACCGATGCCCTCAAGCCAAGGAGTCTCAACATGATGCCGAGGACCTTAAGGCAAGGAGCCCCGGTAAGATGCCGAGGCCTCAAAGATGGCAGTCTTGGCATTTTGTCGAGGCCCTCAAGGCAAGGAACCTCTTCGTGATGCCGAGGCCTCAAAGAGGGAAGCCTCGGCATAATTTAGAGGCCCTCAAGGCAAGGAGCCTTGGCAAGATGTCGAGGCCCTCAAGGCAAGAAGCCTCAGCAAGATGATGAGGCCCTCAAGGCAAGGAACCTCGGCGTGATGTTAAGGCCTCAAAGAGGGAAGCCTTATCATAATGCCGAGACCCTCAAGGCAAGGAGCTTCAGCAAGATGCCGAGGCCTCAGAGATGGAAGCCTTGACATAATGCTGAGGCTCTTAAGGCAATGAGCCTTGGTAAAATTTTGATGCTCCCTTTTGACAGGCACCAAGGAAAAGGTCCCGGTAGTGAGCAAATAAGCACTTAATCTGGAGCTAAAGGGGGACTCACTTAGAGAATATCACTCTAGTGAAGGAAAGACCTCATTATTACCTAAGACTATCTAGGCCAAATCAGGTCACTAGAATCGCCTAAGTCCACAAAAGACCCTTAAGAGAAGGGAGCCCAACACTGGATGAACCTCATCATGGCAGTCTGGGATTGGTCATGGCGTGAATCCCACTGATGATGCAGTGTGTCATCAGTCAAATTAATACGCCTAGACCAATCAGAAGTGAGGAATGAGAGAATGTATGAAGCTCACTACCCAAGTTGTCAGCCAACCTACGCCTAGCATGGTATCATCACTTTACTGACTTAAACTTCAGAGGGGCATCAACTTTCAACTAACTCTCTACTTTACTATCCTTCATCCCTTTACTGACTTAGGCTTCAGATGAAGGAAAAGGGAGACACCCCCCTTTACCTCGGTCTCCTAATTTACCTTCCCCCGTTGCAGGTGTGGAGAGAGAAGTGGACCACACACATTGCTGGCCTAATCTCGCCCCCAAGATTTAGCCGTCAACAATTGGCGTCGTCTGTGGGAAGAAAGGGTAAACATACATTGCCTCATGGTTGATGCTCAATTAGATTCCCTATGCAATTATACTTGTCGCAATAAGTAATATAGTAGTGAATGAGTGTCGAACCCATATGGAAAAGGGAATATGCAATGCTTAAGTGAATAAACAGATTTAAATTGTAAGGCAATGCTGTAGTAAACAATGAGTTTGGATTTAAACTAAGTCTAAATGCAAATTACTTAAAGTTTAGAATTAAACTAATGAAAACTAAGCAATAAAAGATTACTAAATTGATTCAGATATTCAAGATGAGACTATGCTAGTATGGTTGATTCTCTTTTCATTTACTTCACCTTTATTAATTCTGTTTGCAATGATATAGCTATTCATGAACATTACCCTAGCTCTAAGACTCATTAAACTCTGTTTAAGAGATTATCTACTTAGTCTAACTCTCTTCGTATCCAAGCATAGTTAGGTTAACATAGATTCTTTAAGTTTCAGCTAAGAGGTTGCAAGGTAAGTTCATATTCCTATGTAACTCACAAAATGCCTAGATCTACATGAATCGTTGCACATGTAATATTGATTCAAGCATACAAGCAGTGGGTAAGTTATTCCATTAAACTAAGTTCTTCAGAAGCTTAACTTAACTTGTATTCTATAAGGGATGGCCAGTTGCAAATGCTTAACCCACAATTCTTAAGAAAACATGCAATGGAAACTTCGTTAAAAAGGCAAAGTAAAATCTAAGTTAGTTTACATACTAGCCTCACAAAGCTTAGCTCATAGTGAGCTCAAATGAGAATACATAATATCTTGAATCCATGGAATCTAGCATAGAAAGAAATAAGGTAAAGAATAGTACATAATAGAATAATGAAGTAAGGAAAGAGAAAAGAAGAATAAACTTGTAGTCTAACCTCATTGTCGTATTCCCCTTTCTCCCTTTCTTCTTTTGTTGTCTTCTTCACCCTTTTTCTTCCTAAGTATGAGAGGATTAAAGTTATAGATAATGAATAAAATTATCAGCAACATATTAAAGTATGAAATATTTAATGAATAGTTGCTAGTACGGTTTACGAAGCATTATGAATGCATGTGATCTAGATCTGGATCATTGATGTGGATAGAAATTTTAGAAAAAGTACTTTACATAATAAGATTATATATGATAGGACTGGTGTAGATTAATAAGATTAATGTCTTTATTAACTTGTCATTTATCATAAAGATTTAATACACATGAAAGCTGATGATTATATGTAGATCAGTTTGAATCTTAAGTTGTCATGAACTCCTATGCATGTCTACTCGATATTTTGATTCACTTGTTAAGGCTTGTTTGTAAAACAAGCTACTAACTTTTTTATTTTAGAGATTCAGTGACATGGATGACTAGGAACTTGATCTTACAAGATTTGAAATCTAAGCTTTCCTAATAGATCGTATATTAGTTTCCTTAAGTGTGAATTCTGAAACTGAATGGTTATTGATCTCAAATTTATAATATGATTAATGGTACGTGTGGATTATTAGGTAATTAGAAGGGTAAAGTTATTTTGACCAGCTCTAATTTACGAACCAATGTTTAGAGAACTGAACTACATGAAATGATTACATTAATGGTCTACACGAGAATATTTTGTAAATATATTATGTAATCTCTAAGAGTACAATTTCATATTTATAATAGAGTAATAATTGAATTAATAAATAAGGTTATTTAATTAAAGAGTTTAAATAATAATCTAGTTTATTGGAGTTTAGGATTATTGGTTCATAGTCCCTAAGTCACATCTATACTACACAGTTTAAGGTGTGAATAGTTCAGGACATGATAAAAGGACTTACTTGCAAAAGAAATTATATTTATAGGGAAATTATATAATTATGAGATAATTATGTTGATTAAGTAATTAAGACTTAATTAATTAAATTATTGAATGTAATTTTCAAAAATTATCATTAAATAATAATATCGATTAATTTTGTGCTAATAGATAAGTGAGACAGAATATCTAATTTTTAAAATTAGATAATGTTTAACTATTATGAGATAATAATTCAAATTTTGAGTCAACTAGATATGTTGTTTGAACTAACAAATAAACTAGTTGATATGGATTATCACATACGTTAATTTTTTTAACTAACCAATATCTAGATATTTATCTGATTAAAATAAATAATAAATTTGTAGAAATTTCCATGTGGCATGTTGGACTGCATGTCAATCACTGATTATGAATCAAAGATTGACATGGACTACTGTAGTGCCACGAGGCACTATGGTGGGACGTGGTACACTGTGACTCCTCATGGCACACTACAGTATCGTGTGGCGCTGCAGTGGCACATTGTGACTCCTCATGGCACACTACAATGTCGTATGGCGCTGCAGTGTTATACAATTACAGTGAGTCCCACTTCAATTGCACATTTGTAATTAATTTATTATTTTATATAAATCCCTAAAAATATAATATGTCATTATCTAGAAAATATATTTATATTATTCTATTGGCTTCAGTGTGCTAACAACACAATTACAATCATGGGTGAAACTCTCTGAGATTAAAAGTTAATCGAAAAGCTCTATGGAGAACTTTTAATTATTTTTCGATCAGAGTTTTGTCTCATAAATTAATCCTTCTCAGAATCTCTAGATCTCATGTGTTGAGTACATCTAGAGACATAAAAGTTTTCTTGATATATTCTACGTGCTCACACACATCCTAGTGTGTTTGAGGATCGACTTGGAAGATCATGGTGTAGATCTCGAAGTTTATCATTTGTGGGATAGCAAGATCATTGTATTACAAGAACTCTTGATTGGACTATAAGAGGTATATTTTATTTCCATGTATGTCTTAAATTTAATATATAAATATATAACGGATCTGAA
Source organism: Datisca glomerata (assembly GCA_003255025.1). NCBI lineage: Eukaryota > Viridiplantae > Streptophyta > Magnoliopsida > Cucurbitales > Datiscaceae > Datisca > Datisca glomerata. The sequence continues at coordinate 2,401,041 of QANY01004652.1, forward strand.
CTGAAAAAATGTTTTTCAATTAAAAAATTTTCATCTTTGATTTCTGCGACGATACGATCGCTTATCATTTTATAAATTAAAAAAAACACCTTCAGGCCTTCCACCGTTTGTCGCCACAGATTCCAACAATGCAAAATTTAAGGAAGTGAATGGGAAGTGAGCAAAGCATCTTATCAAGAAACAAGATTGGCTCACATGTGAAGGCTATAGGGACTTGCAATTTGACTTTAAGTAGTGACTTTATTTTACAATTAGAAAGAACCTTTTATGTACCATGTTTCTCACGAAACTTTATTTCGGTTTCTAGACTAGTGCCTTATGGTTATTCCTTTAATTTTGAGGAGACATATTTTAATTTATTCTATAAATCTAAATGTGTTAGGAATGGTATTTTAATTATCAAATTTCCTTGCAAAATGATGCCATTAATGGTTCAATGCATGTTCACACTGGCACTAAGATGTGTAACATTAATGAGGACTCCTCTATGTTATGGCACCGGAGATTGGGACATATCTCCATAGATAGGATTAAGAGATTAGTACATGATAGAGTACTTAGTACTTTAGATTATACTGATTTCAAGACTTGTGTAGACTGCATTAAGGGTAAGCATACAAACTAGTGCAAAAAGACTCCCAATGGGAGTTCAAACATATTAGAAATCATTCTTACTGACATATGATGTCCAGATATGGATAAGCCAGGTAAAAGATATTTCGTCATTTTTATCGACGATTACTCACGATACATGTATGTATACTTGCTTTATGACGAGCATGAAGCATGAAGTTGAGAACCGGTGCGAGAAGAAAATACATATAGTGAGATCAGATAGAGATGATGAATATTATGGTAGATGCACTGAGAGTGGACAAACACCTGGTCCTTTTGCTAACATTCTTCAAGAACATGGGATTGTAGCCCATCACACTATGTCTAGTTCTCTTGATCAGAATGGTGTTGTCGAAAGAAGGAATCGAACACTCATGGACATGGTGCAGAGTATGCTTCGCAACTACAATCTTCCTAATTTTTTATGGACTGAAGCGCTAAAGATGACTGTGTGTATATTAAACCATGTTTCAACTAAGGTAATCCCAAAGACATCTTTTGAATTGTTGAAAGGTTAGAAACCAAGTTTGCGACGTATGCGTGTTTGAAGTTGTCCGTTTGAGGTGAGGACATATAACCCACAAGTGAAAGAAGATGGACCCAATGAAAATTAGTGGTTTCTTCATTGGCTGTGCTGAAACATCTAAGGGTTACAAATTTTATTGTCCATCTCACACTACTAGGATCGTGGAATCAAGAAATTATAAATTTCTTTAAAATAACATGATCAGTGGGAGAGATCAGTTCAAGGATTTAATTCCTTCTCATAATCATACAGAGTTTCAATCTTCCACATCGTCAGATATATTGGTAATACTTAAAGGCATCCTCAAGTTCAAAATGATACTAAACAACCAATCGCCGAAGTTCCACAAGTTGCTGAAATGGGAAAAGCCTATTGCTAGAGCAGGAACGCCTGGCTAGATCTCAAAGGAAAAAAAAGAAGTCTGGCATGCATTTATCTTGCCTGATGAAAAAGGCTCTAGCCAGAGATGGAACGCCTAGCAAGATGCCAAAGGAAAAAGAAAAGTATGGCTTGAATTTTATCTCGCCAGACGGGAAAAGGCTATTGCTAGAGATGGAACGCCTGGTTAGATACCAAAGGAAAAAGATAAATCTTGTTTGCATTTTAGCTCGCCAAACGAGAAAGGGCTCTTGCCAGAGCTAGAAGGCCTAGCCAGATGCCAAAGGAAAATGAGAAGTTTGGCTTGCATTTTAGATCGCCATATGGGAAAAGGCTCTAGCCAAATCTAAAATGCCTGGCTAGATGACAAAGCACAAAGAGAAGTCTAGCTTACATGTTAGCTCACTAGACGGGAAACGACTCTAACCAGATTTGGAACGTCTGGCTAGATGCCAAAGGAAAAAAGAGAAGTCTGGCTAGCATTTTAGCTCACCAAATGGAAAAAAGGCTCTAGCAATCGATGGAACGCCTAGCTAGATGCCAAAGGAAAAAGATAACTCGAGAAGGCTCTAGCCAGAGATGGAAAGCCTTGCTTGATGCCAAAGGAAAAATAAAAGTTTAGCTTGTATTTTTGCTCGCTAGATGGGAACATGCTCTTGCCAGAGCAGGAACACCTGGCTCGATGCCAAAGGAAAAAGGGAAGTTTGGCTTACATTTTAGCTCACTAGATATGAAAAGGCTCTAGCCAAAGATGGAACGCCTGGCTAGATGCCAAATGATAAAGAGAATTCTAGCTTCCATTTTAGCTCGTTCGATGAGAAATGTCTCTTACCAGAGCTAGAATGCCTGATTAGATACCAAAGGAAAAATAGAAGTCTGGCTTGCATTCTAGCTCGCCAGACAAGTAAAGGCTCTAGATAGAGTTGGAATGTTTGACTAGATACTAAAGGAAAGAAGTCCGGATTGAATTTTAGCTCACGCGATGAAAAAAGACTCTAGCCAGAGCTAGAACGCCTGGCTAGATGCCAAAGGAAAAAGAAAAGCTTGGCTTGCATTTTAGCTCATCAGACGAGAAAATTCTCTTGCCAGAGCTAGAACGCTTGCAAGACATCAAAGGAAAAGGAGAAACCTGGCTTGCATTTTAGCTTTCCAAACGGGAAAAGGCTCTTGCTAGAGTAGGAACTCCTGGCTAGATGTCAAACAAAAAAGAGAACTATGGCTTACATTTTAACTCGCTAGACGAGAAAATACTCTAGCCAAATCTGGAACGCCTGGCTAGATGCCAAATGACAAAGGGAGGTCCAGCTTATAGTTTAACTCTCTAGAAGGGAAAAGGTTCTTTCTAGAGCTAAAACGCCTGGCTAGATGCCAAAGGAAAATTAGTGTATGGCTTGCACTTTAGCTTGCCAAACAGGAAAAGGCTTTTTCCAGAGCTGGAACACCTGGCTAGATGCCAAAGAAAAAAGAGAAGTATGGCTTACATTTTAGCTCGCCATACGGAATAAAAATTGAAGCATGTCATGCATTTTAGCTCCTTAGACGGGATAAAAAGTGATGCCTGCACTACAACAAATATGTGCTTTTATTGCACACGATGAGGGCGTTTTATCTCAAAACGTTAAGAGAAGTCTAAATTTTACGGGGATAAGGCATGGCAACAAAAGAAACTAACATGCCTAAAATTAGACCTAATCCATCTCTCTTCATATTCACATCCCTCTCTCTTCATCCTCTCAACTAGCTATCTCTGCTTCAACCTCTTTGTATGATTGTTGAAGCCCAAGGATGTAGCTCGTGAGTCCCACTCTTTTGATTCTCTCTCTCTCTCTCTCTCGAAGCTCTCTTTCGTGAACCTCTCTATGGCAACTTCTTGCATCTCACTCATCATCTCTATCGTCGACGTAGCAGCTCTATCTTTGATTTTCTCTCACATTTCTTTCTTTTGGATCTCATAGTTCTCCCTCTCACAACTCTCTGTCTCTTAGCTCTATGTCACAGCTCAAATTTTTAGCCCTTTTCAACTTTGATCTCGCATCTCAGAAGAAGATGAAGGTTTTTTATCTTGCAAGGTGTGTTTTAATCTCTAATTCATGTTTGATTGTGTGGTTTTTCTGTTTTTTGTGAGGAATTTTGTGTGAGTTTAGGATTTCCCAAATTTTGTTTACTTCTCTCTCTTCAGTATGTCAAAATTTTACTTACTTCTCTTAATTGAGGTTTCCCGAGTTAGAGATGGAATTCGTGACGTCGGTTAGGAGTATTTCTTTACATGGTTTTTTTTGGGTATGACTAATACGTTTGGAGGAGTCTGAGCTTTGGAGCTTTGAATCAAACTCAGATAGTAAAGAAGCTCAAGAGCAATGACAAGCTCGAGGTAGTTTGTAAAGAGGGAGTTAATGTAAGAAAAAATAATATTTTTCTATATGCTCTTTGAACTTCTCTATTTTTTTTTCATTTGAGAGGATGGTACATCCTTAAGTTTTACTAGATCTAGGAGTTTAGGGCCTTTGGATTACTTGATATAAATTATGTCTTGGCTCATTTGCATAACAAACACATATGTTTGGCTTGCACTTCACTAATATAAATATAAGTTGTGTATTCAATACACATAGAGGCAATGAATTTAATCAGGTTCTTTATAGAATTCTGACTTAATAGAAAGGTCTGGTATCAATGATTTAATTTTCATCCAAGATTTTCTATTGTTATTGGTTCCTGAAAATAATCTGGTAGTTTGAATTCTTTTTTTGTAGGCCTTGAGAGAAATTCGTGCTTAATTCGTGTCAAGATAATGGGTGAGCTTGATGACATAAAGCAATGAAGAGGAAAATGTATAACGACAAAGAAGTAGAATATAGGGGTTTAGAGTTGGGCTCTTTGTGGGTGAAATATCTCAAGGACCCAGAGTGGCATCCTTTCAGAATTATTACAATTGAAGGAAAACAACAGGAACATACTTAATGTTTGAGTAAAACAATGTGTATTTCTTGAAAGATTGGGCTGGGTCTAATATAATGTGCTTACTAAATGTTTGATTGACTGAGATTACTATTTAACGAGTAGGACATGCATGATGGATATATTATGAAATGATATTTTGATAAGGCATTAACTTAGCCTTGAGTTATGAAGTTTAATCATCTTATTTACAGACAAAAAAAATTAGAGCATTTCCATCCACTAAAACAATTTTTATAAGCATATAGAGAACTATACATAGAACCTCACCTCTGATTAGAAAGACTTTCACAACATAATGATGTAGCATAATAACTAATCAATGAATGACTTCTATTGGTTAAAAAAAGAGGCGAACAGTATAAAGTGTAATATGTTTGTTTCTTATTATGCTACCTACAACTAGATTGAGAATAGAGACTCTGTGTTTTAGTTTATAATGATTATGTGCATAGGTTAATGTGGACCTAAACATTGTGTAGAGGAGGAAATTCCTCTTTTTTCTTCATGCAGAGGTGCTTTGATTTAGCTTTTATGTGGGATGACCAAAATGATTAGTGAGAAAAAAGGAGGTGCTTTTGTATATTGAATCCTCAAATGATGATTATTCATGAATTTTGTATGAGTTGAGGGTTTCAATTTAAGTTCTTTTGTATAAAATAGGTTGTATAACTAAAGTTCTTACATGAGTATATTTTCATAGGCTGCAATATTCAGCCTACCTAAAAGTTCTTCATAGATCCTGTACTCATTGTTGGATAATGGCTTAGGCATAAGGCGATAGATGAGTGGTGGTTCTTTAACTTGGTTGATGTACTTCATGGTTTGACTATGTTATAACCATAAGTAGTACTTCTACTACTTTGGTTAGTGGTGATTTTATTTTCAATTCCAATTATTATATGGTTGATTAATTTGTAGATATTAGGAAGGTAGAGAAGGAAATTAAGGACATGGCTAAGAAAGTTAATGATTTAAGTGATATGTATTACTTTCATAATTTATATGACCGTGTTCGTGCGGTGGGTGGGGAGAATACTTCAAGTCAGACTTTCTCTTTTCCCCCTTTTAATATCTTATATTCTCGTTTCTCCCTTTTAAGGAAAGCTCTAGGGTGCTTTCGGCCAAATTCGCCTGTGGGTTAGCAATGCTTAATGGTTGTGCAGTTGAGGTTTCTATCATATTCCAGTTTGTATTGGTAGTTGTTGTTACTCTTTTTTTATTATTTTTAAGGAGTTTAGGTATGTTGATCTCACGTGGATATATACACTTTCTTATTTGCTGGAAGGGTATGTTCAAAAGATAAATGTAGCTTTTGCTCCATTATCGTCCTCAGATGAAAAGAAGAAAGAGGTGATTTAGTGTTTTACTTGTAAATTTATTGTAACAACATTTTCTCTTGCCCATTAAATGCCCATATCTATTAGTTGATACTGTATAGATTGAACATAAACAATATAGGTTACCTTCCATTGGCTTTGTGTTCACTCTTATGTTTGTTTAACCTGCATAGGTCATTGCTTTTATCAGGAAAGGATGTTGTTCAAGAAGCTCTTCTTTTTCTATGATTTTCCACTCTCTTTTTTCTGGTTAATTGCTAGTGGAATGACCAAAACCAATTATAGTCATTTACATGACTGGGACCTTTCTATTTATGATTTTCTTCTGAATCTTAAGTCTTTTTCCAAGTGGGTTCATAGTGTTTAACTTGAGAAAATCCTTATTTACGCAAAGTCTGTGAAATTTATTATATGAATCGTTTGAATATATGTTTCTTTAACTAAGTTTGTTACTATAATATGTGTGGAAGCGTATTATACATGTATGTGTGTGTGTGAATTCTGATATTCAATCATTTTTAACTAAAACTGGAATGTTCCCAGAAGTTGACAGTACCTGGAAGGCGTTGAAAGAAACACGATGGGGTGGGAAATCCTAGTGATCTAAGCTCTACCCATTGTGCTTGTACATGTATTGTTGCATTTATACTTTTCTAATAACTATTACCTTTTGTCATAGATTCAAATTCAAATTCCTATGTGTTGCATCAATGGTTAATTGTGCTTTGCGTCTAGTGAAAGATGTAGACAAGGTAATGTCCTAGCATGATAGATCTAATGTTGTGTTTCTTTTGGAAATTGTATACGTTTTCTTTTTGTTCCATTGACTTTTGATAACTTCCTTGTCTCATGTGCTCACAAGATTTTTTTTTGTGTTTGCTACTGTTATTTACACCAGTGATTATGGTTGACATACACTTTCAACTATCTTTTTCAATCTGAGACAAAAAATAATAAAGACTACAAGTTTATGTTCTCTTGAGTTTGTTCTTTTTTCTTTGATAAAGCAATAGTAATGTGAAAAAAGGGTTGAAATGAGAAAGATTTCTGGCAATTGGCATTTTTGCAATCTGTCAGAATGAAAAGGTCTTGACTCAAATTTTTAGTTTCATCCATTTTTTCCACACTCTAACTTTGGCTTATACACATAGAAGCATATTATTTATACTGCCTCTATTAAGGCTACTGAAATTTTCTTTTGAATAGATTATTTATGACATAAACTTTCATAAAGAATTGAAGAAAATTGGATAGACTACAACCAAATGTCATGATGTCAATTGTTGAGGAAGGTGCTAGTAATGAGAGGATTTAAATCAGTTAGGTTTCATCCCACATAAAGAAATGAGTATTGATTTTCCTGTGAAACCCTGTTATTCTTGTTAGGATTTAATCATCAGATTTAATTCTGATCTGCACCTGATGTCTCATTATGTTTTCTCTCTTTTTTCTATCTTAGTGGCATTTTTGTTTCCAAGAAAAGCAGGAGTATGTGAAAACGGGAGCTGAATGCATTTGTTTCATTTTCATTCCTGACAAAGGAAAAAACGGTACACATAAGTTTTTTGGTTTCTGCTTTCTGAGTTATGTAACGAGAAAATAAAAAGAAACTTCATGCTGGATATATGACCTCACCTATTCATTACCGAAATTGGTCTTATTTATATGTGTTGATGTATTGTGTTATTGTTATTTTATTTATATTTGGACATTTTATTGCTATCAGATCTCAAGTAGTGTCATTCCCATGGTTTTGTCAACAGAAGCAAGCAGATCACATCTTGCCTCTACATCAAACGACATTGGTTTCTGAAGCTTCATAATTAGATTTTGAGTCTTATTAGATTTTAATCTTTCTCTTTAGAATATATTACTTTTGCTTGTTTTATATAAAAATTCATTATGTATTTGTCATTCAGAACTATGCTTTCTAGCGGACAATAATCTTATAGTTTTGAGTAATTAAATAAAACGTTATGTGATTTTGTTATTTTATGATTTTTGTCAAAAATTATTATTTTTTAAGTTTTTTCAATTACAAGAATAAGTATGTTCGCGGTGGTAGGACTACCATAGTGTTTAAAAAATGCTACGGTAGGATTTTTATAGCATTTAAAACACGCTATCGTAGGTTCGACTTTTAATAACATTGGCTAATATCACATTTTGGGAAACACTATGAAACGCTACGATTACATTTTTTAGTCGCTATTATAGCATTTTTCTCGTGTAGTCCTGGCTTGTATTTTAGCACTCTAGATGTGATGAAAAGCGATGTCTGACTTACATTTTAGCTCGTTAGAAGGGGAAAATCCCTAACCAGACCTAGAACCCTTGGATAGATGCCAAAAGAAAAAGAGATGTCTGGCTTACATTTTAGCTCGTAAGATGGGAAAAGGCTCTTGCTAGAGCTGGAACATCAGGCTAGATACCAAAGGAAAAAGATAAGTCTACCTTGCATTTTAACACACAAGATGGGAAAATACACTTGCTAGATGCCAAATGAACAAGAGAATTCTGGCTTGCATTTTAGCTCGTAAGAGAGAAAAGGCTCTTGCCAGAGCTGGAACATATGGCTATATGACAAAGGAAAAAGAGAAGTCATACTCACATTTTAGCTTCCTAGACAGGAAAAGGCTCTTGGTAGAGCTGGAACGCCTGGCTAGATGCCGAATGAAAAATAGAAGTATGGCTCATTTTTTAGCTCACCTGATGGGACAAGACTCTTCCCAGAGTTGGAACTTCTGGCTAGATGCCAAAGGAAAAAGAGAAGTCTGACATGCATTTAGCTCGCTAGACGGGAAAAGGCTCTAGGTAGAGTTGGAATGCCTGGCTAGATGCCAAAGGACAAAGAGAAGTCTGGCTTGCATTTTAGCTTGCCAAACAGGAAAAGAGTCTTGCCAGAACTGGAACACCTGACTAGATCCCAAAGGAAAAAGAGAAGACTGGCTTGCATTTTAGCACACCAGACGGGAAAAAAGCTCTAGCCGGAGTTGGAATGCCTGGCATGATGCCAAAGGAAAAAGTGAAGAATGGCTTCAATTTTAGCTCACTAGATGGGAAAAGGCATTTTCCAGAGCTAGAAAACCTGGGTAGATGCCAAAGAAAAAAAATTAGCCTAGCTTGCATTTTAGCTTGCCAGACGGGAAAAGGCTTAACAGAGAGAAAAGGCTCTTGCCAAAGATGGAACATCTCGCTAGATGCCAAAGGAAAAAGAGAAGTCTTGCTTGTATTTCAGCTTGCCAAACGAGACAAGACTATTTCCATAGTTGGAACGCCTAGCTAGATGCCAAAGGAAATAGAAAAGTATGGCTTTCATTTTAGCTCGTCAGACAGGAATAGGCTTTAGCTAGAGCTGGAACACCTAGCTAGATGCCAAAGGACAAAGAGAAATTTGGCTTACATTTTATCTCATTAGATGGAAAAAGACTCTTGGTAGAGTTGGAACGCCTGGCTAGATGCCAAAGGACAAAGAGAAATATGGCTTACATTTTATCCCACTAGATGGAAAAAGACTCTTAGTAGAACTGGAATGCCTGGCTAGATCCCAAAGGTAAAAGAGAAGTATGGCTTAGATTTTAGCTCGCTAGATGGGAACAAACTCTTACCGGAGCAGGAACGCCGTGCTTGAGGCCAAAGGAAAAAGATAAATCGAGCTTGCATTTTAGCTCACAACACATGAAAAGGCTCTAGCCTGAGATGGAATGCCCGGCTAGATGCCAAAGGGCAAAGAGAAGTCTAGCTTGCATGTTAGCTCGCTAGACGAGAAAAGATTATTGCCAGAGATGAACGCCTGATTAGATGCCAAAGGAAAAATAGAAGTCTGGCTTGAATTTTAACTCGCTAAATGGGGAAAGGCTCAAAACAGAGCTGGAACGCTTGACTAGAGAGAAAAGGACAAAGAGAAGTCTGGCTAGCATTTTAGCTCACCAAATGAAAAAAGACTGTAAACAAAGTTAGAATGTTTGGCTAGAAGCTGAAGGAAAAAGAGAAATCTTAATTGCATTTTAGCTCGCCTGATGAGAAAAGGCTCTTGCTAGAGCTGGAACGCCTTGCTAGATTCAAAGGAAAAAGAGAAATCTGGCTTGCATTTTGGCTCGTTAGACGGGAAAAGGCTTTTACCCGAGTAGGAACTCCTGGCTAGATTCCAAAGGAAAAAGAGAATTCTGGCTTACATTTTAGCTCGTCATACGGGAAATGACTCTGGCCAAAGCTAGAATGCCTTGCTAGATTCCAAATGATAAAGAGAAGTCCAACTTTCATTTTAGCTCTCTTGACGGGAAAAGAATCTTGCCAGATCTGGAACGCCAGACTAGATGCCCAAAAAAAATAGAAGTCTTGCTTGCATTTTAGCTCACCAGACAGAAAAAGGTTCTAGCCAGAGCTAGAATGCCTTCCAAGGCGCCAAAGGAAAAAGAGAAGTCTGGCTTATATTTTAGCTTACAGTCAGGAAAAGGCTCTTGCAAGAGTTGGAACGTCTAGCTAGATGGTAAAGGACAAAGAGATGTTTGGCTTGTATTTTAACTCGCCAGACGGGAAAAGACTCTTGCCACAGTTGAAACGCCTGGCTATATGCCAAAGGAAAGAGAGAAGTCTGGCCTGCATTTTTGCTCACTAGACAGGATTTCCTGGCTAGATGCCAAAGGACAACGGGAAGTTTGGCTTGCATTTTAGCTCGCTAGATGAGAAAAGACTCTTTCTAGAGCTGAAACACTAACTATATGCCAAAGGAAAAATAGAAGTCTTGTTTACATTTTAGCTCGCCAGACAGGAAATGGTTCTAGCCAGTGTTGGAACGCCTGTCTAGATGCCAAAGGAAAAAGACTAGTCTAGCTTGCATTTTAGCTCGCTAGACGGGACAAAGCTCTAGCCATAGGTCGAACACCTGTTTAGATGTCAAAGGAAACAGAGAAGTATGACTTGCATTTTAACTTGGAAGATGGGAAAAGGCTCTAGCCAGATCCGGAACACCTAGCTAGATGTTATAGGAAAAGAGAAGTCTTGCTTGCATTTTGGCTCGCCACAAGGAATAAAAAGTGTTGTCTGGCTTGCATTTTAGCTCGTTAGACGGGATAAAAAGTGATGTCTGGCTTGCCTTTCAGCTCGCTAGACGAGGTAAAATGTCATGACTGGCTTGCATTTTAGCTCACCAGACGGGATAAAAAGTGATGTTTGACTTGCTTTTTACCTAACCAGATGGGGAAAAGCTCTTGCCAGAGCTGGAACCCTAAGCTACATGGCAAAGGAAAAAGAGCTGTTTGGTTTACATTTTAGCTCGCAAGACAAGAAAGGCTCTTGCCAGAGCTGAACACCTGGCTAGATGTTAAAGGAAAAAGAGAAGTCTAGCTTACACTTTAGGTCACCAGATGGGAAAAGGCTCTTGCTAGAGCTGGAACGCCTTGCTAGATGCCAAAGGAAAAAGAGGTCTGGCTTGCATTTTAGCTCACCAAAGAGAAAAGTCTATTTCTAGAGTTGGAACATCTGGCTAGATTCCAAAGGAAAAAGAAAAGTCTAGCTTGCATTTTAGCTTCCTAGAAAGGAAAAGGCTCTTGAGAGAGTTGGAACGCCTGGCTAGATGCTAAAGGAAAAAGAGAAGTTTGGCTTGTATTTTAGCTTGCCTGAGGGGACAAGACTTTTGCCAGAGTTGGAACTTCTGGCTAGATGCCAATGGAATAAGAGAAGTCCATCTTGCAATTTAGCTCGCTAGATAGGAAAATTCTCTAGGAGGAGTTGGAACTCATGGCATGATGCCAAAGGAAAAAGAGAAGCCTGACTTTCTTTTTAGCTCGTCAAACGAGAAAAGGCTCTAGTTAGAGTTGGAACGCTTAGCAAGATGCCAAAGGAAAAAAAATATGGCTTGTAGTTTAGCTCGCCAAATAGGAAACGGCTATTTCAAGACGTGGAATGCCTAGCTAGATACTAAAGAAAAAAAAAGATAATTCATTCTTGCATTTTAGCTCGCCAGACTGGAAAAGACTCTTGCCAAAATAAAAAGAGAAGTTTGTCTTGCATTTTAGTTCGCTAGAAGGGAAGAGGCTCTTGCAAGAGTTGGAATGCCTGGCAAGATGCCAAAGAAAAAAGAGAAGCATGTCTTGCATTTTAGCTCTCTAGACGGGAAAAGACTACTGCTAGAGCTAGAACGCCTGACTAGACGCCCAAGGAAATAGAGAAGTCTGGTTTGCATTTTAGCTCGCCAGATGGGAAAAGTGTCGGGGTAATTGTATTTTGACGTAGACATATTTTTTGTTTTGAGATCTATAATTTGTTCATTAAATGTATATTTTTAAAAGATGGGCTAATTATTTATTTTTCAAGGAATTACTAGTGTTTTTTAGGCAAATATATTTACTAATAAAATAAATAAATATAAATTCAGAGTATGTATTTATGTATGTATGTATGTATTTATGTATGTATGTATTTATGTATGTACGTATGTATGTATGCATGTATGTATTTATGTATGTACGTATGTATGTATGCATGTATGTATGCATGTATACTTGCAGGCATGCATGCATGTATGTATTTGTGTATGTATGTATTTATAAAAGCTTATTAGTTATAGCTAAATAGTTATATACAAAAATTACCAAATTCTTATTATTTATAACTAAATATAATGATCCAATCTTTAATTTTTTTTAAGTAATCTAAAAGAAATATATCTTTTTGATAATTTAAATTTGAAAAATCATTTAATTTAATTATTAATTAGGATAAATGATATTGAATTAAATGTAGTTGATGAGTATTATGATAAATGTAATTTGTAATTATTGTTGACATTTTATAAGACGATGATTTTCTTAATTATTATTATGGAAAAATTTACCAATTTGACATTCATAGTTCACTTCATTTTTTAATTTAGACATCTTATTTTAAAAAATCTCAAGTTGGTCATCATAATTTACTTAACGTCTCAATGTAGTCCTTTTATCACTCTTTGTGAACTGAATTTGATGGAAACGCTGATGTAGCACGTTAAATGTTGATCTGGCACGTTAAATGCTGATGTGGAAGCACGAGACCCATAAATGCACAATTATAAAAAAAAAATTTATTTCTCTCTTCCGACTCACTTATTTTAACATTTTACTATTTCAAACATTTTTTTAACCATTTCTCTCTCTAAAAAAATCTAATCTCTCTGCCTCATCTCTCATCTCTCTCGAACGAATGATTTTTCTTACACTTATTCCCAGATCGTCTGTTAAGAGAGGAGGAAAAAGAAAAAACCGACAATCCTTTCCTGTTAAATTAACCATGATCATATTTTAACCAACAAAATTGGAGACTATTAAGGACCTGTTTTGATATTATATGTAGGTCACGACTAAAGTCTCAATGAATCTTAGCCCGTCGAATCATGGCGTGAATTTCTCCATCTTTAAAGTGCTATTTTCTGGGTTTCTCCTCTTTGATGAAAAGAACTCTAGAAAATCCCCATTCCTCAAAACATAGGCCAAGAAAAAGTATAAGTACGAAATTGTATTGATGAGTACCCCACCGCTTTCACCATAATCCATTGATATAGTACTTGAACAAGAAAAAATTTTGGTTTTCAACCACCTCAGCGGAGAAGATTGTGAAGGGGCAAGACCACACGAATAGAAGAACTCTTGGGAAAATGGGGAGAAAGGAAGTCTAAGGCCCAGAGAAATATACATTGGAATTAAGGTTATCTGGTATAGAGGCTTACAAAGATGACCTGGGTGCCTACTCTTGCCTAAACCAACTACAACATCAGGAGGAAATGCGCCATGAAAGATAGAAAGAAACTCGCTAAGCTCAGCCGAATTTCTAACTACAGGAACAATAGGCTTAAATTATACTCCACTCCAACTCATGGCTACTAGAATTACTAACAAAGAAAAGGGAAGTAGAGAAGACAGAAGACTTACGAAGAAGGAGAGAGGAAAGTAAACCAAATGAAAGGGAAAGGAAGAATTTATATTGGCTTCGGACATAAAAGGCCATAGAAATTAATTAAGAGAAATGAAATGATGACTGACACGCGCTCGATTGAAGGAAAATTTACAGGAAAAAAATGGGCCATAGCTGCTAACGCCTATTCAGGGGTTGACAACTGGAAAGAAGGATGGCATGTTCTGAAAAAGATAAATAACAACCATTAAATATGAGCACAAGAATAAGAAGCGAAAAAATAAATTAATTGTTGAATTTGCCATGTTGGCAGATCTGAAGAAGCTGATCTGGAGCTACTCGTCTAACCAAGGTAGCTGAAGTATAAAAGTCACATAAAGTCACGAAAGCCAGAGAAGCCAATCGAGGGAATCATCACCGTGATAAAGCTATTAGCAATCACTACAACCGTCAGATTCGCCACCCTACGCCAAATGATTCAAATTCAAAGATAACCAAGGCTCAGTTATTCACCTAAAAGATGAAGCAAATCCTGGAAGATAAACTCAATCTCAAAGATTATTCTATTTATTCTCTTTGTTTCGGGAACTAAGTTGTATTACAAGCCTATAAATATAGGCCAAATTGTAAATTGAATCATCATTGAATACAAGCCATTGTAAATTGCTTACTCTCGAGCTTATTTCTCTGCTCTTGATATTTTCTCATTTAAAGGAAAATTTTCCTTTACACTTTGGTGTTTTCATTGAGACAGTTGAGAGAAAACACTCGAGAAACCCACCCGAAAACATTAAACATGCTCTAGAGCTAGTTCCAACGCAGCCTATAATGGAGACAATGAAGCCATAAACACTGATTACCAAACAGATCAACCGACCCCACCAGCGAAGATACTCCACACAATTCTTACTGGGATACGAGAGATGGAAGAACGAAATGTAAAAATGCAGTGCGATGTGTGGAGGGCTATGTAAGAGCAGATCCATGCTCTTCAACAGGAGATGGGTTGGACGCGTGCTGAGGTCAGCCAAAGAGAAAATAATGAAAAATAGGACATTCGTTCAAAGAATAACAGGTGAGATGAGAGACAAGAAAACCACGAGAACGACAGGAACATGCAATGAGAAGAAGCGGAAATCCAGTCTCAGAATCGAGAAAAGGAAATTGCAGAGGAGATGTGCCAGTCAAAAACTATCACCAAGGAAGTTGTAGAAGAACTACTAGAACAAAATATGCTGGAGATGAGGAACCTAGGGAGTATTAGAAAAAGTGACCTTGAATCTCTCACTCGTACCTTGTTGAGTCCAGAGATTATGGCGGCTCCTATACCTAAGAAATTTATGGCTCCAAAGTTCAAGTTTTACTAAGGGAACACAGATCTAGTCGATCATCTCTGTCATTTCAGGCAGATAATGGTACTGTATCAGCCTGAGGATGAGTTAATGTGCAGAATTTTCCAAATTGGTCTGGACAGAACGACCATAAAATGGTATCATTCACTCCCTGTTCATTCGATTACTAACTTTGTTGTTATGTTTTCTGTCTTTCTGGAATAGTATTCCACATATCGTGTAGTAATGGAGACACATAATACCTCCTCACGATCATTATCAAGGAAGGAGAATACTTACGAGAGTACAGCCATAGATTCAAAGAGTAAATGACGAAGGTGGAATACTGCGATGATCGGATGGCCAGACTAGCTTTGAGAATAGGGTTAGGAAAAAACTCACCCTTGCTCGAAGACTTGTCCAAAACAAAACCTTTATTTTCAAAGGGCTCAGACTTATATCACACTGGAAGAAGAAAAGAAGAGTCTGTTGAAGGAAACCAAATGAAAAAAAGGAAGAATCACAGAAGTGAGAGAGGAGCTCCATATCAGAAAGAAAGAGGACTGACAGGATAGACAAAGTCGATGAAATGGGTGGAAAACAGGGAAGAATAGAGTACCAAAGGTAAGATTCGAGTAGAGTACATCCAAGGGACAAGGTCTACACATCGTTAACCCTCACAGTGAATTAGATCTTAGAAAAGATTAAAGACAAGACATGGTTAAAAAGGCCAGCGGCACTTACAAAAGAACCCAGATAGAAAGACAAGGATAAGTATTGTTCCTTCCACAGGAGCAGCGGACACTATACCAAAGATTGTTTCTAACTCAAAGAATATATTGAATAAATTATAAAAGATGTATATCTGCTCTGGTTTATGGAAAGAGAATAGCGGAAACAGGAGGTAGAAAAAGAAGATCGTGGTGATGAAAAGTATGACAACAAGAAACAACCTCTTCAGGTTGTCAGCATTATCATTGCACTAACAGAGCACGAAGGGAGAACAAGGAAGGAAAGGAAGCAGTACTAGAAGAAACCAATGTTGGAGAAGCACATGGAGAACCGATAATCTGACAACGGGAATCTCCCGCTAATATTTGATGAGCTAGATCTCGAACACAACGGGAATCTCCCAGTAATTTTCTTTTGAGAAGAGTTCTGGTAAATGATGGAAGATCTAGAACATATTTGAAAAGATGTCAATGGGAGATCAGAAGCTGCACGGGACCTCGCAATCGTTGATAGGTTTTAATGGAGCTATCAGCTACTCGGGAGGGATCCTTACTCTCCCTATAAGAGTTGAGCCTTTTAATGATATGACCGAGTTTATGATACTAGATAGTTTGTCCCCATACAACACCATTCTGGGAAGAGCATGGCTGCATAAGATGAAAACTGTACAGTTAACCTTCTATCGAGTGTTAAAGTACCCCTCACTAGAAGGAATCAAGACCATCAAAAAGGAGACCAGGATTCAGCCCACATTTGCTCTGTGACTGCATTGGAATCTGCAAAGAAAATGTGTACAGAAGAATCAAAACTCAGACAACCAAAGGAAGCAACTCAATAGCAATCAAAGGAAGACGGGTCAGACGGCCTAAGGTACGAGGTGGGGGAACTGACAGAGTTGGTGTGCTTAGAAGAAGGAACATAAAAGATGACAAATATCGACACCTGCCTCAAACAAGAAGAGAAAGGCATGTTGATCGACTTTCTATGAAGGAACAAATATGTTTTTGCCACTACTGTGCAAGAAATGCCAGGGATTCCATAGGAGATTGTATGCCACAAGTTGAACACGAATCCAGTAGTAAAACCTGTAAAACATAAGAAAATGAGTTTCACGCCAGAACAGAAGAAAGCAATAAAAGAAGAAGTAGATAGGTTATTAAACACAAGATTCATTAGAGAAGTTTATTATCCGGAGTGGCTGGCCAATGTGGTGATGGTATGAAAAAAGAATGCCAAATGGAGAATCTGTGTGGATTTCAACGACTTAAACAAAGTTTGTCCAAAGGATGACTATCCACTCTCCAGAATTGACAAAATGGTAGACGCCACAGCTTGACATGAGCTCCTCAACTTTATTGAC
The DNA here is from genome assembly GCA_003255025.1 of Datisca glomerata. Classification (NCBI taxonomy): domain Eukaryota; kingdom Viridiplantae; phylum Streptophyta; class Magnoliopsida; order Cucurbitales; family Datiscaceae; genus Datisca; species Datisca glomerata. Next base: position 2,418,171 of record QANY01004652.1, read on the forward strand.
GCCTACTCTGGATATAACCAAGAGAAACTGTTCCAACTTGACCAAGAAAAAAATTATTTCATTACTGAATATGACATCTATTTTAATAAAGTAATGTTCTTTGGGCTGAAAAATGCAGGAGCTACATATCAGAGATTGGTGAACAAATTTTTCCAAAGTCAGTTTAAAAGAAATATGGAGGTGTACATGGACGACATGTTGGTAAAAAGCAAAGGACGAGAAAACCATATCCAAGATCTAGAGGAGGCTTTCTCAGTCCTTAGAAAGAACTCAATGAAGATGAATCCGGAGAAGTGTACTTTCGGCGTTGCTGCAGGGAAATTTCTTGGTCACTTAATAACCTGGTGAAGGGTAGAAGTTAACCTAGCCCAGGTGAAGCCTATAATGGAGATGAAGTCCTCGAGGAATAAAAAAGAAATTCAAGGACTAACTAGGAGACTCGCGACACTCAACAGGTTTATTTCTTGGTCAACGGATAAATGCAAGTCATTATTTGATAAATTGAGAAATAACACTACAGACAAATGGGATGAAGAGTGTGAAGAAGCGTTCAACAAAATCAAGGAGTACTTAACAACAACACCACTACTCTCAAAACCAATGCATGGTGAACAACTCCTCTTGTATGTTACAGTTTCAAAAATAGTTATAAGTGTCGTGCTCATTAGAAAAGAAGAAAAGAAGCAGAAGCTCATATACTTCGTTAGTAAAATCTTGGTGGCAGAAGAGACAAAATATAAAAATATGGAAAAATTAATACTGGCGATCATAACTGCTACAAAGAAGCTTAGACCTTACTTTCAAGGACACAACATTAAGGTATTAACAGACAACTGTTAAAACTCTACTGCACTCCCCAAAGGTAAGTGGAAGAATGGCAAAATGGGCAATCGAACTAAACTAGTATGAGATCAATTATATGCCCATAACTTCAATCAAGGGGCAAGTGTTAGTAGATTTCATCACAAATTTCACTGGAGAAATAATTAGTCAAGAACAACCTAAAGAAATGGAGAACAGGTCTTGGAAACTATATGTTGATGGTGCTTCTAACAATAAGGGAGCAAGAGCTGGAGTAGTGGTGCAAACCCCATTCGGAGAAATATTAGAGCATTCAATCTCATTTGGATTTAATCCATCGAATAATGAGGCTGAGTATGAAACGCTAATAGCTAGAATATCTTTGCTACGAGAATATGAGGTAACTGACGTGAAGATATTTTATGATTCCATGTTAATTGTCAAACAGGTAACAAAAGAATACGTAGCTAAAGATGAGAGAATGATAAGCTATTTACATCGAGCAAGAGAATTGCTAAACATGTTCAAAAGCTATGAGATTCAACAAATCTCGAGAACTGAGAACGGACACGCAAACGCGCTAGCAAATTTGAGATCATCTTTGTGATTCCCGCATAAAATAAATGTACGAGTGGAATTCTTGTAGAAATCAAGTATCAGCCCTCATCGAATAACGTTGCTGAAGTGGAAATCAGAAAGGAACCCAGCTAGCAGCATGATTTAATCATCTATCTTGAAAGGGGAGTACTCCATGAGGAAACACTTTTGGAGAAAAAAGTCCAGCAACAAAGTGCAAGGTACGTATTAATAAATGGATTATTATATAAAAAATCTTTTTTAGGACTGTACTTGAAATGCTTGAAAGAGAAAGAAGCACAGTATGTCTTAGCTGAAATTCATGAAGGAGTATCTGGGAACCATACCATGGGAAGATCATTAATTCATAAAGCTTTAAATGAGGGATATTAGTGGCCTAGAATGCATCAAGACGCCAAGCCATATGTGAAAAAAATGTGACAAATGCCAACAATTTACCTTAGTCACTAGAATGGCTCTAGGAGAACTGAACAGAGTACAAAACCCATGGCCTTTCATGTAGTGGGCAGTCGACATCATCGGTCCACTCCTTATAGCGCCAGCTCAGAAGCGCTTATTGCTAGTGGGCACAGACTACTTCACAAAATGGATAGAAGCAGAGGCTTTCACGATAATCAAGGAAGAAGAAGTCAAGGGGTTTTGTGGAAAGACATAATATGTCAATATGGAATACCCAAGATATTGGTGTCAAATAACATACTATAGTTCATAAGAAAAATTGTTAAAGGCTTCTGTGAAGGATTGAACATCACCAATCATTTTTCTACTCCATATTATCCATAAGGAAACAGGAAAGCTAAGAGATTGAATCGTATTATACTCGACACCATGAGAAAGCGACCAGAGTTCGCAAAAGGAAAATGGTTAGAGGAACTACCGGCTGTACTTTGGGCATATAAAACTACTCCTAGAGAAGCCACCACAGAAACACCATCTGTCGTAGAATTTGGGGCAGGAGCAGTGATTCCCGCGAAATTTGAAGCCCAACATTGAGATCAGGGTTGAATGAGTAACATAATGATGAACTCCTCAGAAGAATTCTAGATCAATTGGAGGAGCGAAGAGAAGTTGCCCTATTCAGAGGCGCACGTTATAATCAGAAATATAGATCTTATTTTTAGAAAAGAATGAAGAAGAGAGAATTCCAAAAAGGAGATCTAGTCCTAAGAAAAGTCTTTCAGTCAGAAAGAAAGTTTGGGTCAGATTGGGAAGGACCATATGTAATCAGTGGCATAGGAGGAATTGGGTATCACTACTTGACAATAGAGGAAGGAGCATGCCTGGAAAATCCATGGAATGCATCTCATTTAAAGAAGTGCTTTGTATAATTATGATTTTATAATGAATATTTTTCCCGTGGTTTTTTTTTATAGGATTTTCCACGTAAGATTCTGTAGTGTCAATCTTCTAACTCTTCTTCCAGGAAACATCAAGGAACTAAGGACGCAAGTTCTTAGGAGGAGCAATTCATAAGTCTTACTCTCAGAAGGAACTAAGGGTGCAAGTCCTTGGGAGAGGCAATTCATAAGTCCTACTCTCAGAAGGAACTAAGGGCGCAAGTCCTTGGGAGGGGAAATTCATAAGTTCTACTCTCAAATGTAAATAAGGCCACAAGTTCTTGGGAGGGGCAATTCATAAGTCTTACTCTTAGAAGGAACTAGAGGCACAAGTCTTTGGGAGAGGTAATTCATAAGTCCTACCATAGAATGAACTAAGGGCGCAAGTTCTTGGGATGAGCAATTCATAAGTTCTACTTTCAGAAGGAACTAAGGACATGAGTCCTTAAGAGGGGTAACACATAAGTCCTACTCTCAAAAGGAATTAAAACACATCTCGCGATGGTCAAAGAGCAAGAACAAAAGAAAGAGAATGAATAAAAAAACTTCAAGAGTTAAGACCAGAGCAGAAGGCAGAGCTGAGCTCAGACCAGAAAACTAAAAAAAAACTTCAAGAGATGAGCCTAGACCAGAAGTTAGAGCTTAGCTCAGATGATAAAACTCAAAAGTAAAAGCTTCAAAAGTTGAGCCCAAACCAGAAAACTTAAAAGTAAAGGCTTCAAAAGTTAAGCCCAAACCAGATGGTAGAGTAAGGCTTAGACCAGAAAGCTCAGAAGTTCATGACGTGAAAGTTTGAGAAGATGAACTTGGACCAGAAAGCTCAAACCTGAACGCCAAAAGCTTTGGCATTCCAGAAAAGAAAAACTCAGAACTCCAAAATTAAGGAATGAACTTTAAAGCATAAATTCTTATCCAGAGATTATTACTTCATATGGACTTCTATGAGGTAAAATTTCCCAGATTAATAATTCTGATTGACATAGCTTTGAAGGACGATAAAAAGCAAGGAATTTTAAAAGGCTTCTACATTGATAAGATGGAAGTACATAAAAAGTTACAATTACAAATTGCTAAAAAAACTAAAACTAAAGGGAAGCAGCGTCCTCATTCTACACTTCATAAGAGATCTTAGTGGGGGCTACGGCATCATTTGAGAGGGGAGTATCGTCATCGGCTCCAGAATGGTTGATCTTAGCTCGTCCTGTAGAAGTGGTGGCTTCACTCTACTTATCAGCATAAACATCGTAGAGAGGTTGCCTTGGAGCAGCCTTCATTGAGCCATCTCTCTATCCCACACTATAGTGATTACCTGCTCGGCTTTATAAAAAAGAGTCTGATATTCTTCTCCAATCTCTTTCTCTTTTGTTCCAGAGTTTGGGCTTTGCTTGCCTCAACAGTTGCCAGAAACTCCTCAGCAGCCTTTAATGCCTCCTTTGCAACTCCCAAAGATTTTGTCAGACTAAGAATCTTTGCCTTAGCCCCATCGACTTCTACGGCTTGCTTCTTCACTGTCTCATCAAGCACATACTTTGACTCTTTCAACAGAGCAACTTCTTTAAGAAGGCTTTCAACGATACCAGTAGAATGAGAAACATCCCTTCAAAGCTTCTGCAATGCCAAGTCTTGAGTAGCATGATACTCTTAGAGAGAATTATGGTGAATGAGGGCCGGAGGAGAAAACAAAAATGATGAGAAAAAATAGGGGAATAATTAAGAAAAGGACAAAGAACCATACTTTGACTAAGTCGTCACTAAAGGAGGAAACGAGGTTGCCAACTCCTAAGTTGCTAGTCCTGACCATATCAGCCTCAGAATTAATCCCACGGGCAACTGCGTGAGAAGAATGAGCTTCATCTAAAAAGCAAACTGTTGATGGTATATCAGCAAATTTCTTGAATCGCCAAGGGCCAGGACACCAACTGCACCCTAAGATCCAGAAGTAGGGTCTTGATTGGCGACTGGCAAAGCTGGTGTGGAAACAATGAGAGGGGGAGGAGTAGCAGAATGGGGGGGGTAAATCCTCACCCTGAATGGAAGAAACATTCAAAACGGGAGGATCACTTGAAGAGCTGGTCTCGTCTGATCTGGGGTGAGTTCGCCTCCCAACTTCACCCACTATGGTACAAAGGTGTTCAAACATAATCAATTTCTCCTTCACTCTATGGAGTAAGATATTCTCCTCTGAAGAGTCAGAATCCAAACCATTGGGGGAAGAGTGGCATGAATCTCTCACTGGGCAGGAAGGAGACGATGGAATAGATGTGGCAGACGGAGCTGAACGAGAAACAATGGGCAGGTCTCGTGGTATAAGGGACAAGGGCACAGTAACAAGGGGCATGACTAAACTTGAGCCCTGAAAGTAGGCAAGCTTGATGTCACCACGCGGGTCTACGAGATCATACCACCTTCTATGCCGGCAATGAAAAGTGAGGATTAACTTCTCTGCAGTCCTCGGGGTTATGTAAGGCTTCATGTTCTTAAGCTTATCTACAGAGAAAGAAAAGACCAACATAAGAAAAGAAATAAAAAAGAGAGAATAAATAATAAAGGCAGATTTAAAGAGAAGCAGGATTTGGAAATGGAGCTCTAGCTACTTATTGAAAGTCCCCCAGTTCCTGGGAATTCTCCAGTAGCCATCACCACCCCAATTTTTTCCAATCACAGGAAAATCCTTCTCCTAGTTTTTGTCACCCGGAGGAATATTAGTCACCATTGGCCTCCTATTTTCAAAAGTTCGATTGGAAAGGTAGTAAATCTCATCTATAGTTTTGATTATGTAACAACATCTCAATTCGTCGACTCCCAAATCAAAACCAAACCTCTTATTCAAAGCCTCAAAACTGAGGAGGATCATATAGGTACTGGGAGTAAATTATGAAGGGGCAAGACCACACCAATGGAAGAACTCTTGGAAAAATGGGAAGAAATGAAGTCTAAGACCCAGAGCAATATACATTAGAATTAAGGTTATCTGGTATGGAGGCCTACAAGGATGACCTGGGTGCCTACTCTCGCCTAAACCAACTACAACATTAGGAGGAAAGGCATCATGAAAGATAGAAAGAAACTCACTAACCTCAGCCAAATTTCTAACTAGAGGAATAGTAGGCTTAAATTCAACTCCACCCCGGCTCATGGCTACTGGAATTACTAACAAAGAAAACAGAATTAGAGAAGATAGAAGTCTTACAAAGAAGAAGAGAGGAAAGTAAACAAAATGAAAGGGAAGGAAGACTTTATATTGGCTTCGGACACAAAAGGTTCTAGAAATTAGTTAAGAGAAATGAAATGATGACTGACACGCACTCGATTGAAGGAAAAGCTAGTGGAAAAAATGGGCCATCATTGTTAACGCCTATTCATGGGTTGACAGCTGGAAAGAAGGATGGAATGTTCTGAACAAAAGATAAATAACGACCCTTAAATCTAAGCACAAGAATGGGAAGCGACAAAAGAAATAATTGAGGAGTCAAAATGTCAGAAAAAAAATCTAAGCGTCAGAGCAGACTCCTAGCGAGAACATAAATCAAAACATTAGAGCAGACTCCTAGCGAGAATGGAAATCAATGCGTCAGAGCAGACCCCTTACGAGAATGGAAATCAAAGCGTCAGAACAAACCCCTAGCAAGAATGGAAATCAGTATCAGAGCAAACTCTTAGCGAGAATGGGAATTAGAGCATCAAAACAGACTATTGATGTGAACAGAAGAATGAAATGACATAAGAGAAAGCTCACGCAACCATCAAACGCACGTCATTCGGTAAGGTAACTATTATTATTGTTATGTTTTGCAAATCATTATTAGTGCAGGTCCCGATGAATCTGGTGTTGAAAATCGATAAATCAAATCATTACACTTGAATGAAGAGAGACTTCATTAAGTGTAATGGGAGCAAATGAACAGGAATAATTCTCCGTGTTCGGCCACATCAGTGGAGAAGAAAAATAATTAAAGCAAACATTATAGAAGCAGTATGGGAATAGTTGAATTTATCATGTTGGCAGATCTGAAGAACTAATCTAGAGTTACCGCCTTACCAAGGTAGCTAAAGTATAAAAGTCACATAGGAAGACACGAAAGCTAGAGAAGCCAATCGAGGGAATCATCACCGTGGTAAAGCTGGTAGCAATCACTACAATCGTAAGATTCACCACCCTACTCCAAATTATTCAAATTTAAAAAAGTGTTAATATTGATAAGCAAGGCTCAATTAATCACCTAAAAGATGAAGCAAATCCTGAAAGATAAAATCAATCTCAAAGAATATTCTATGTATTCTCGCTTTATTTTGGGAATTAAGTTGTATTCCAAGCCTATAAATACAGGCCAAATTGTAAACGAAATCATCATCGAATACAAGCCATTGCAAATTTCTTACTCTCGTGCTTATTTTCTCTACTCTTGACATTTTCTATTTTAAAGGAAAAATTCCTTTATAGTACTTTTATCAAATTTTCCATTAACCTTTTTTTATCAAATTTACAAAAAAAAAACAAATGAAAACAAGGGTTTCCTAGACCCTTCTTCCATGTTAAATATGAAAATGAAGGGTCTGGGAAACCCTTCGTCTGAGAAAGATGAGCGATGAGGAAGAGAGATTTTTGGGAGAGAAATGGTTAAAAAAGTTTTAAAAGAGTAAAAAAGTAAAATAGGTGAGTTGGAAGTGAGGTAATGGTTTTTTGTTGATGATTGTGCATTTATGGGTCATACGCATGTCACATTAGTACTTAATAGGTCAAATCAGCGTCTTCATCAAATTGAGTTCATGGAAAGTGACAAATAGATTATATTGAGCATTAAGTAAATTAGGATGACCAAGTTGAGATTTTGTAAAATACGATGGTCAAATTGAAAATTGAGGTAAATTACGATGGTCAAATTGAAAATTGAGGTAAATTACGATGGTCAAATTGATAATTTTGCCTACTGTTATTATCTGTTGATGCCAAAACTCTCAACAGTAAGATTGCATGTGCTCCCCTCTCAACGTGAAAATCCTTTTGGTCTAGAAATTTGCAAAACACAAACAAACAACGCAAACAACAAAGAGAACAGAGGGGTGGTTTTCTTGCCTAAGGGTCTCTTTTGCCTAAGTCAGTACCCTGATATCATTTGGCAAAGATTTCCTAGAGGGAGAATTGCTCATTTTGGAGCAGATGGGGGGCATTTTATATCAAAAACTGGATGAGAGGATGCGTGTCAAAGAAGTGGGCAACATTTAATGCCCTTGTCTCCCAAGTTAACATAAAGGTCCAGATAACTTGAAAGAGACATGTCTAACATGAGAGGCGATGATTAGACTCTCAAACTTGGGGATGAATAAGAAGGTCCCACCTCGACTCTTACTTCGGTGCATAATGATGATGCTGACATTAGCTTGTTATTCAGACTTTCTGGTCCTCGACGCGCATTCTATGCTCCTTACAAGTTCTGCCATGCCTGACCTCCCCTCATCATGGGTTGGTAAGGTTGGGTCAGGTAAGACGCCTTGCCCATGATTCGGACTTGACTGGATTCCCATTCGAGGCATTATGGTACTATTATGACACATGTCATCCTTTTATTGGCTTCTAGGAAATACCCAAAATAGTTGCCCCCAATCGAAGACTCTATGTGGGTCTTACCCACCCGGGTCAGAAGACTTATGTACCCTTTTCCCTGAGTATGTGTCGAATCGCTGAAAGGTTTTGTTGCTTTGAGCAACTCATATGGCCGTAACCCTATCATGTTGGAGTGTTCTCGACGATTGAGTTTTGGAGGCGCAAATGCCCCATGAGATGAAATTCACCACGTGTGCGTTCCTGTGTTTGTTAATTTGAATTTCTTCTTGGGAGTAATGGTAATGATAGCGCGTGAGGGGGGTACAAGGACTGCGCAACCCTTGCTACTGAAGTGTCACCTATCACATCGACGTGTGTGTGGTTGGCATTTGATTCCCTGAGCTTGTCAGTTCGCCGATCGGTAGCTTCCTGACTCGTTGGATTGTTTTAATGGTCTCGATTGTTACTTGATCTGAGGGCCATAAATGAGAAATTTTCTTCGTATTTCACACTTTTCTCCTATTTGAGAAAGACGAGCTCCTTAGCAACTTCCTTTTTGCTCCTTATTCCCTTCTTCCTGTGAAGTTGAAGTTTTCCTCTTCCCAAGGGGACTTTCATCATGAGAACTCACCCCGGGTCTTTTCTTCCATACTCGTCGATCGGGCCTACATCTTCCTCTTAGTTAGCTGCTAAGCATCATACCTCGAAGTTGTCGACTTTTGGTTTTTCTATAATTTCTTCGCAGTTACCAAATCTTGCGTGGTAAGTCCTTTTCCCTTCTTTTCCCCTTCTGTTTTCCTATTTTCTTTAGTTTTTTTTATCTTGTTTGAGGATTCAAAAAGTTTCATCGGTCCTATGGATTCAAGTTCACCTACTAAGGATGTTGGTTCTCATGTTGACCTTGAACATTGTGTGAGTTTACGCTGGAGTTCCAACTATAGGGGGGTCGATGACTACCTCTCATCCCTAACAGAGAAGGACCTAGCCTCCATCTTAAAGAAATATGATCTCCAATACTACATCCACCTACGACAACCAAAGGTGGGTGAGAGAATTCGTGCCCTGCGGCACAGGGGAACCAGTCTATACCTGGCAGCTCTAGAAGGTGGCTGCAACTCCCTTCTTTAATGGGGATAACTTTGGCCCGACTCCAACCTATTTCTTGGAGGGTCCTGGTAAGATGTTGGGTCATGTGGAGGTTACACTGCAGAGAGGACTTCACGCTGGAGGAATTTGACAATCTGTTCCAATTGAAGTCTCCTCTTAATAAGTTGGGCGATGAAGCTCCTTCTCAGGACCTGGGTTGGTACTACATCACTAGTAGGATCGAATGTGTGAAGGGACTCTTGAATGGCATCCCCACTTGGGATAAAGAGTGGAAAGACTCTTGGTTCATGATCTCTAGATCCTATGAGTCTCATCTTAGGGATTCACAGTTTGTGATTCAACGTTTTAGGTCTTTGGGACCGCAGGTGAATCGTGATTTATAGGAAGAAGGCATGCTCACATTTAATTCCAGATTTAACTTCTTCCCTAATTTTTTTTCTTATGTGTAGTGGGAAGACAAAAACTGAAAGAACTTTCCGCCCAATTTCAAGCCCGGGCCCTTAACGTTACTTCAGTTTCCTCACCTCTCCAAGTCTTTGTTCCAGGCCAGATTTAGCTAAATCCTCCGACAGAATTCACAGTTGGGGTCCCTAACAGGGCCTGTTTGGTAGGCTCGAGCTCGGAGAGTCTGGGTCCTGGTAATCACGAAATCCTTTCCTCAAAATGTATGTGATGTTGTTTATGTATCTTATTTACCGCCCCCTTTTTTTGTGTCCGCGGTCTTATTATTTTTGTTTTATTTCTTGCAGAAATGGATGAGGGTGCTCCTTCTTTGAACAAACCTCGGGCAGAACACCTCCTTCTTCTACTCGTCCTTGGGGAACATCGGGGATGCTACCACCATCACCACCTCCCCCTCCATCCTCTACTCTGTGCAGGGTCTCTTGTGAAACGGCCTTGATCGTGCGACACCTAAGGTGTGATCCCAATCCTTTCAACCAGCTCAGTTCCGGTTCAATGAAATTAATTCTAAGGTCGAGGAGTCTCCATATTTACTCCTTGGTACAATTTCTTTAGGTTCTGACCAGTCAAACCCTCATGGTGAGAAACGCAAGGCTCTGATGACCCTGGATGTGGGGGAGAGAGTCCTAGTACTCATGGTTGAGCTTGGGGAGATGTGAAAAGGTTGATGAACTATTGGTCTAAGCATGCGAATCCTAAGAAGGGAGCTTGCCATTTTGAGCTGTTGGGGGTAGAGTTTGGTGACATCTTTAGGGAGTATACCTCAGACATAAGCACCATCATTTTATGTACCTTTCTTGCATATTTGTCATTTCCTTATCTACCGATGTTGTTTATAGGTTCTTGCGATGTTAGCATATTTTGGCCATTGTAGATCTATGGTGCTTGTGGTGGCTGATGCCACTTCAAAGTATGAGGCCAAGCTTGCAGATAGGGCCTGGATGTGTGATTCCCTCGTCAAGCCAATGAACAACTGATAGGGGAGATCCAGGAGCTCCGTGTTATGGCGGGAAGGTGTGCGGCTCTCGAGGAGGAGTTGGTTTAGGGTAGGGGTGAGATTTCTCGGACTCAAGAAATTCGTCCAGATCTGGAGGCCTGACTATCCGATCATGATAAGATTCTCACAAGTCTTCGACAATAGGAGGACATCCTGTTAGAGAAGTTTCGACTTCAAGAAGAAAAGCTTGCTCATGTTGAAAATAGGGAGAGGAAGTTTACTCAACAACTGGGCTTGGTGGAGGTCGCTTTACGAGAGACATTAGACTGATGGTCTGAGGACCATGCAAAGGGTATGGAGGACTTTAAAGAGTCTCATGAGTTCAAGGCAGCTCTACTTCTAAGTTCTCCTTAGGATATTATAGCTGTCGATATGAGATTGTTGAGGATGATCCTGAATTAGACTTGAGCTTCCTCAACTGTCCCCTGGAAATTTTGTCCCATCCTCAGACCCCTTACCTGGTTCGTTCTGAGAATTCCCAACCTTCTTCTTTTGTTACCCCGATCTTCTGGTGTCGAAAGCTGCTCAAATCGGTCCTGATGCGAAGCGGTCTCCTTTACCCTTGGGTTAAACTGAGGAAGGCTGTCCCCCGTTACCAGAGCTCGCTTAGAATTCATGCCAACACTTCCAAAGGTTTTTTTAGTTTTTTTATATTTTTTTCCTTTTTCCTTTTATTTGTAAATTTTTTAAATGTGAAAGTGTTTTCTTCAGGGACTTAATCATCGGCCTCAAACTTTTGATTCAGACTTGTGTTCTCGAAGCTTTTCAATTGCCAAGCTCTGACGTGGAATGAAACTTTGCTCTTTCCACGTTCTTACTTCATAAATATTTTAAGTAATAATGCATGTTGACTTTGGTAGCAAGGTTACCTTTATTATTTCCTTACCTAGTGGGTTTCCCCTTTGAAGGAGTCTTTTAGGTGTTGTTTTGTGTAGGAGGCTCGTTTGGGCGGACATGCTTCAAACTGAATTTACTTCTCATCTGGCGAGCTAAAGAGAAAGTTATAAATGACGTTTTTTACTTTGACACCTAGTCAGGCATTTCTACCCAGGCTAGAGTCATTTTTTTCTCGCCGGGCGAGTCGAGATGCAAGTCAAACATCACTTTTTTCCTTTTAGATTCCAATCAGGCATTTTTACTATGACTAGAGCTCATTTTCTCATCTGGCAAGCTAGAACGTAAGTCAAATGCACTTTTTGCCTTTGACACCTAGTCAGACATTTCTGCTCAGGCGAAAGTCACTTTTTACCATTCTGGTGAGCTGGGATGCAAGCCAGACATCACTTTTTTTCTTGTGGAGTCTAATAAATCATTCTTGCTCTGACTAGAGCTCATTTTCTCATCTAGCGAGCTACAACGCAAGCCAGACATCACTTTTTTCCTTTTGGAGTCTAGCCAGACATTTCTGCTCTAACTGGAGCTCTTTTTCTAGTTCGGCGAGCTAAAACGCAAGCCAAACATCACTTTTTCCCTTTGGAGAAAATAGCCTTTGTATTTGATGTATGGTCGGGAAACAATCATATCTCCTGTTTATTATTATTTTTTATTTTACTGGTAGTAGACCTTTAGGTGCTCCGCATTCCAAGGACGTGCCACTACCCATTCATCCATGTCCTGTAATTGATAAGTCCCAATGCGTACTAACTCGTTTACCAAATAAGTTCCTTCCTAGTTATGCTCTAGGGATCCTACTTCAATGTCCTTTCTTTTTAGTAGGACCAGATCACCTGCCCGAAACTGACAGACCTTCGTCCTGGAGTTGTAGTACCGCGAGGCGATAAGTTAGTGTGCCTCGTTTCGTAGATTGGCATGGCCGCGTAGTTCTTCCAGATCGTTCAAGTTGTGCCTCAACTGGATTACGTTCTGCTCTGGATCATACTGCTAGACCCTGTGGGAGGGTACTCCCATTTCCACTGGGAAAACGACCTTTGTACCAAAGGCCAGTGTGTAGGAGGTTTCTCCTGTCGTCGTTCTGCTCGTGGTCTTACCACAGGATGCTTGACAGTCCTTAAAATAAATTTTCTAATGGTATATTTGCCTAAAAACTCTTTATTAAAATTAAATTGCACCAGAAACTTTCATGAACAAATTTGAATACAACCGTGACCAATCTCAAAATTTGTCCATACACCACATTTTATCTAATCTTTTTGTTCTTAAGTTTACCTTTATATAAAATTACCGGTGTATCCATTTCGTCTCTCCCCTTCCTTATATGTTTGTCACCGCCATATTTCTCTATACATGTTGGTCTATTCCATATGTGTGTATAAACTTAGTCAGTATAAAAATTCTTATAGCGATAAGTTGGGTTGGCGTAGTTAGTTAAGCCTTCATACTCATATTTTAGAGGTTCTGGGTTCAAGTCATATTCCTACATTCCCCCTTAAAATTTGTAATGTAACTTTTTAAAAATTCCTACAGCCTCTATTTTTGTTATTTGCTTCAAACTAATTACAAAACAATGAGATAATTTTTTTATTAAATTTAAACACAAACATTTTTTTCAGAATTGAAGAGGTGTTGTTTCAATATTGTCATTCTTTTTTTAGTATTTTTGATAATTAGAGATTTAAGTCACATTGGATCGAGTTGCAACTCATCGAGAGGAGAATATGAACTCCATATAATCGTAACCAACGTACTTTTTGTTTGTTAGAGACAGAAACTATTAAAATTAAATGGTAGCATGGTAAGTGTGAAAAAAAGATAAGATGAAAAATAAAATATGAAACCAAACACAATCAAAATTTTACGTGGTTCAGTTTAGTTAATTTACCTACCTCCATGACGGATCCACTATCAAAGAATAGATTGCACAAAGTCTAAATACATCTAATTTTCTCTCCCACCTTTCTCACATAACAAAACTCTAAGATAAACATTATATTTATAGTCAAACTCTCACAACCCTAGGTATCCTAATTCCATTTCCTTATTTTTCAAAATACTAAAATTACCAAACTATCTTTTTTCATAAATTGGTCCCACAACAATCTTCATCTCTAACCCATGGGCGAGAAACACTCTATTAGGATGTCTTGATCATAGCCTACACTTGCTTCATAGCTAAGCACTATCACGAACATTATCTTCAAACCTCACTTTCTTCTGGACTGGTTGCACTTTCTTCTTGTCTGAAAACTCTAACATTTTCTCTATCTTGAACAGTGTTACCATCCAACTTGTACAAGTTCCTGAAACTTTTTTACACTTCATTATCGCCAAGGCCCCTCTGGCAACTTTCATATCTCCACCTTTTGTCGAATATCCATAACCCAACAAATCAAGTCTTCCTAAATAAATCAGATTTTTTTCAGCTCTAGCATGTCAAACCAATCTCTAGTCCAACACATGTGAAAGGAGCATATGCAGAACCTACAATCTATGAAACTTCAATAGAACCCTTATCTTGAGTTACCAAAGGACCACATTATTATTTACTAACTCGTTACTTTTGACCATAATTATTGTGTCTACAAGCTTGTTAGTAGGACTTTGGGGTGTTCACGATTTGGTTCGGTCAGTTTTTTGGTAAAAAACTGAACAAAACCCAAACTTTGATTCAGTAGTAATGTCGAACTGAATCGTTCATGACAAAAGAACCGACCTGAACAAACCAGAATTATTAATAAAAATAAAGTTTAAAAATATTTTCAAAGGAAAATATTGAAAAATAATATAAAATCAAAGTTTATTTTTGATTCAGTTCGGTTTGGTTTGGTTTGATATGAAATTATATAAAAATAAATAAATAAATAGGACTGACCGAACTCGTCAAATCAATTGGAAAACCATCAAAATTTTGAAACCAACTGAAACTTCGATTCTCTAATTTTCCCGAATCAAATGTATATAAAGAACTGACCGAGCTCGTCATTTTCAATTTGGTTCGACCGGTTCGGTACAAAAATTTTCACCCCTAGTTACTCTTCTTGAACTCGTGCGAGTCTTTTATCATCTTCTTGCACCGATATTGGAAGAGTCCCTTTTCATGACATTAATAACACTCGACATTACTCATATCTCTCGGCCTTGAAGTTGATCTTGATATCTCTCAAAAATTATCTCGTTACATACTCCTTCCCCGACTCGAATCGGATCTCATTATCAATACATTATTTTCAGTCTTAACCACTAGTTTCTTGAACTCTCTAACAATGCTACAGTTATTTTCTCCATGATGTTGTCATACAAGGATGGAAGCGCGCTCAATAACTACAATGCTTGGTCTTTTCATCAATTTTAACATCAATAGTAGCGAGCTCCATAGTCAATCTACTAAAATTATTCAAATGATTTCAAATTCAATACCTCCTTCCATACGTAGATGATATAATTCTTTCTTCAAATATAATCAATTTATGAGCGACTTTGACATATATTTCATCTCTAGTTTTTTCATAAAACTTCTTATGAAGTTTCATTCAACACATTGTACGTTATTTTTGGTGCTAAACGTAATGTCATAGTACTTATAGCTTGCATCTCAAGTTCTTCTCAATCATCATTCAATATACTTGTTGACTTTTTTGACTTTTTCATTAACGCCCTAAACATTCTTTGCTACACAAAAATATCTTTGACTGTATTCAACCAAAGAAGAAAATTATTTTTTATTAAATAGCTCCACCTCAATCTTGATACTCCTCATATTTGCATCTTCACCGAGCCCCAAATATAACAAACTCCAATTATCCACACTAATTAACTCACCTCCAATCACCTGAGAAAAGAAAAACACAAATCAAAACTTAATATTGCAAACCAATGGATGAAGAAATAAGCGCACTGAACTAGTCTTCTCCAGTAATCCCATTCATGAGTCTCAAATAAACATTGTAATTGATTCTATTCATTTTCTCATTCCATTCATTACTTTTACTATTCTTATTACATTACATTACGTCAAACCAAGCAATAAGTGTTTGGTTAATGGTAATGAAAGGTAGAATAAGGCTGAGAAATGGTCATTCTTATGTTTGGTTAGTAATTTTTTTTTTCATGCAATAAGAATCATTCCTATATTAACTCCTTGAGAGGTAGGAATCTCCATTAGTTCTTCACCAACAACTCAAGAATTCACAATCTATTCTTTCTTATTCCTTATCATTAATCAACCCCATTTTAATTCATATTTAACCTTACTTAAGTTCTTATTTAACCCTCAATCTTTCTCATAGGGCATTTCAATAATTTAAGAGCATGTATTGTAATATCTAAAAGTTGTTTCATTGAGATAGAAAGATTCAATTTTCTTCAGATATATTTATAATTTTTTCGGACAAAAGTTTGATAAATGATACATGAGTTAGATTTTTACTTTCTAGATCCGTAAAACTCCGGCTTTTTTAACAACAATTACGCAGTTAATAATTTTTTGTCATTCTTCTTCATCTAACATATGAAGGCATCCGATTGAATAAAATGTTTTAGAAATTGGTATTACTATGTGACCTTCGTTAAGTCAATAATTAATTAGGGTAATTTTTTTTTCAAAACTCTGTATTACATTCCGTTGGAAAGGATAAACTAAAAACTGAAATGAACTTTATTGATAATTCCTATATTCATTTCGTTGTAGAAACAAAACACTGAAACTGTCTTCATTTTTTATTCTGATTTCATTCTCGTTCTCATTTTCATTCTAATTCTGATTCCATGAAGTGAAGCGAACATCACCTAAGGATGGATATGTATGCTTGACCAACAGCTTGAGAAACAATGAAATGTCATGCTAACATAAACATCCAGAGTCATGGCAAATTTGATGAAGTGATACAACTCAGAAGGGACAACCCTTGTTTGTTATAAGAGCCTAAAAACATTAACATTTACACCTCATTCAACATCATTCAACAAAAAATCGGGGAAAAGCCTTGAATTCCCTACTCTTTGAAAAAAAAAGTTGCATCGCTTTGCGTTAGTGAACCATGCAGGTTACACAGATAACAAATGCAGTTATTGAATATTGAAGAATGATTTTAATAGCTAATGATTTGTAAGTTAAGTCATAAAATTGATAGAATTAAATCTTTAGGGACCAAATTTCTTTGGTATCGTCCTTTTGATAAATTAATGACAATTAAATTGGTGGCAAACCATTATTGACACGTTCAATAGTATGTTTAATAGTGCATGATAGTCTATAGAGTAATTAATTACAATTTAAGATTGACATGTTTTGTGTATGTATAATTTTGATAAATAGGTGAAAAATAACTTTAGAGGTAATTAAATTGCTTTATCAGGATTGACTTCCCTAGCTGATTCTAGATTGCTTCCCTTTTTGAATTGCATTCTCAAGAGGTGTAAATTAGAATTATCAGCAAATAGGATTGATGTCAACTTTAAAAACTAGTTCAAACAAACAAGAAAGTTCAATTATAATTCACAAAAGATTAGAAGAGAATTTGCAGCTTAGGATTACACGTAAAAAACTGGCCCTAAATCAATACATAATCCGAGATCTCCCGCATTGACAAGATAGAAACTTGTGTAAACCTATTCAAGCTCAGGCATCAAACAATCATAATTCACAAAAGCAGTTTACATTGAAAACTAGCATTAAAACACTTGAGTACTGAAAAAATATAAAACTCGAGGAAATGATTAACATTCAATGTTGATCTTAGACTGGAAGAGTTATTATTAGGAAATACTCCCCCAGTTTCAGCTTGCTCGTCTCTTCATAAATTACATTCATAAAAATCTATGAGCAGAAAAAATTATGTTCATAATTTTCTTGGGGACGACGAAGGCGATGCCGGAGGCTTCATGTCTTTATACCTTGGGAAAGGGAAAGCAGATATTTGAAAGTCAGTCAAGTGAACAAATACAACTACAAGTCACCCAAGTACAGTAGTATTCACGCACTGAGCAAATTCTGACCATGCAGCAACTTCAAAACTCAAACATACATATTTTTACCCTGTTTTAATTCCTTTTCCTATTTTCATTTTTTTCCGTCTTTTTATCGGGCATAGAGTAACAATAGATTCATTTTTAGTAAAAGAATGCCTTAGAGGCATGAAAATGATACCGGTTTTTTACCGCATGCACAGACTAACATCACCATGCAAATTAGAAAAATAGAAGAATGAGAGGTTCTAGGAAGAACATCACATGGTAAAAGGTGACAGAGGTCTCGTTTTCGGCTCGGTATGGTGCTCTTGGTCTGTTGTTTCATCTGGTGTTGGATTTTGTTCTGCGATGTTGGCTGATAAAGTAGATAGTTGAGGTTGACCATCCGCAGTAGCTTCTGCTGAGACCAATGCATTAGGTGCATTAGGAGATGGTGATGTCGGGGGCTTGAAGTCGTCGTATCTGAAAACATAGTTTGTCCATTTTGCAAGCAAAATATATAAAACAAAATCGACTAAGATAATGAAAACAGTTCAATCAAACAAATAATAAGATAGCACGATTTCATCAAGGTAACTAACTCTACAGGTAAATTATATGTCAGTTTTATGCGGTGAGAATATATAATTATACAGATCTAATACAGTAAAACTAAGATGGCATATTTATACGAAATTACTGCAATAAATTCTAACACAACTTCTGATTATTGTTATAATGATTGAAAATATTATAGGAATGGTGATATTTTGATAAGAGTTTCAGAATAAAGATAAGTAACATAGGCTTACACAGGATATGGTGAAAGATGATAAGTTGGACTCTGCGGAACCGCTTTTTCAACATAAGCTGCTATAGTCATTGATGTATCGTTGCCTCCAGCAGATGCAACATCAACCGCCGTAGTTGACACACTAACAGGCTTTTTTGTAGGACCACTAGCTGTAGGGCTTGGAGAGCTAGGTGGCTTCAGATCTTCATATCTAACATGGTCAAGTCAGAAAATTAAGAAAAACTCCAATTATCTACAGTATATTATGGAAAAACAGTGAGCTTACGGGAAATAAGGTGAAAGGGGTTTTTGAGAAGCCGGCTTTGCCTCAGTGGTGACAGAAGTTTCGGGCTCTGCTGTGATCGATGAAGCATCTGAAGCAGAATATGAGACTCCATCAACAACTTTCAGATCTTGTTGACCTACAGATTGAGTTGGGGAGGTAGATACCTGTGGCTTTATATCATCGTTCCTGTCAATGAACAACAATCGAAGCAGAAATTAGAGATGCCACAACAACATATTAGGGATGACCATATTAAACTCAGAATTTTAGACTTTATGTTCTTGGCATTGATAAAGTCAAAAGGAAAATTGATTATCAAAGTCAATATAGTAGTGATAAATCTTTTTTGGATAAGAAACGATTTTTTATTAAAAGAAAATGATAATTACAAGAGTTCAGTATATATATTCCAAATTTGTTGGAGGTGGGTCCAAGGATCTGTTTTCTCTCATTCTAAGTAAAGTGATAGTGACCAATGGCTCATGAGTTTCCTTCCTTCAGTACTTCATGCCAGGCAAAGTTTTCAAACTAAATTTTCCACGCACGTCTATCTTGTCAAGTTATGTTGAAGAAAATGTTGGAAGATGCAGATATGGTTTTCATATTCAGAAAACAGATGGAATTTTTCAAGACTCTAACAAAAATTGAGATTCTACGATTCTGATGAGAAGATTGTAAGTATGCCTACAAAACTGTGGATCAATAGGCTTAAAGTATCATGATAAGACTCAAAAAAGACAATCCAGAATCAACATAAGCTTACACAGGGAAGGGTGAATTGGTTAAATTCTGGGTTGAATCCTTTTCAACATCAGTTTCCGTAGTCTTTGCTGCGTCATTGCCCCCAGCAGATACAACATCAACCTGGGTTGAACTACTGGTAGGAATTTTTGTGGGACCACTTGGTGTTGGGCTGGGGGAGCTGGGTGGCTTCAGATCTTCATAACTAAGATGATCAAACTATCCCATAAAGAAAGTCTCCAGTTATTGTTAGTATAATACAACAAGCAATGAGCTTACGCAAAATAAGGTGAAAGAGGCCTCGTAAGTGCTTTTTCTGCCGCTGGTTCTGCCTCGGTGATGCTAGTTTCCAGCCCAGCTGTGACAGATTGAGCATCTGCAGCAGCCTCTGAAACTATATCTACAACATTCAAATTGTTTTGACCAACAGGTGGAGTTGGAGTGGGAGATGTCGGTGGTTTTAGATTATCATACCTGTAAATTCAGATAAGTCAACTGTAATTTCATAATAATGTGAACATGGTCTTGAGTCTCTTGACATCTATATAGGCAAAAGGAAATTCAATTCCATACAATAAGATAATGACCCATTATTAGAGAGGTTTGTTCCTTCAGTTTTAATTTAGGGCCAGTCAAAATGATAACTGATTGATTTTGATCCAAACTACTTTTTCTAGGCATATCCAAGTATCTCTGTTGTCAAACAGTACTAGCACTTCTAGTTGATGGAGAGGTTGAAAGATGATTATTTCATAGTGAGCAGCGAGTTCTCATGAATAATACTAGATATAATTCAAATGATAGTAGCTTACACAACAAAGGGCGAGAGTGACTCTTTTGTCACTTTCAATCCGGAAGTTTCCTTATCAATAGGAATGCTTAATTCCTCTGATGTGACACTCTCAGAAGGTGAAGAAGTGAGCCTACCTGTGGCACCAGATCCCTAATGCAAAAGAAACAAATTTTAGTTGGCTCCTAAGGTACATCGCTTGAAATATTTGATGAGATTAACACTAAGTCAGGTCAGACCATTTGCTATCTTGAATGATACTTTGCAAATGATTCCCCAGCCCCTTCCCAAAAAAATAGATAAAGAAAATAACCAAAAAAAAAATTATTACAAATTTTTTTATGTAGTCTTCACTCTGAGGCAAGGAAAAGAACATACCTTTGAAGGAAAAACGTTGATGGGAGATGGTATTTTTGCGAGAAGTTCCTCCATGGGAGTTAATGGTGCAGTTGTTTCTGCAATCACTTCCACAATTTTATAATGTGAAAGACCAGGATTTTTGGCCATGCATGCCATGAGCTCTGCCACCTGCAGTTAGTGAATAGAAGTTACTTTTAGATGCATCTCATGTGCATTGTGCAAGATAAACCAAACACACATTGAATGGTGCATTTGGTTACCAGATGACGGGAAAGATAGAAACATGAGCTAAACCAAACCAATATTAAACGGCAGAAACCAAGTAAAGATTTAGGAGATATTGACAATAGTTCATTACTTGTAAAGGAAATACATGTTCATTTCAATGCGCTGCAACAACAGGCAACTGAAACTTCCATTTTGTGCCTTAAGGGAAGTGAATAATCATTATGTGGTTCAAAAGAGGATGCTTTTCATCCACATATGATTTTGGCTAACAAAATGTTGAATGAAGACTTACATTGTCACTCAAAAAGTATTTGATGTAACTACGAGAAAAAGAGGCCGAGATAATTTATTCTTAAAATACCTGAAGGTTTGACACCTGGCCACCAAATAAACTATCCTCTGGTGCGACAGTAATATTATGAGTTTCCTTATAAGCATCGGTAGGGCGCTCCATGCCTCCTGGTCTCACTATCTGAATTTGAGTTTTAAATCATCGATCAATCACCTATACATTGTTGAGCAGATGAGAAAGCCCACTGGTAACAACGCAAACTCACAGTGTAAGGGAGCCCACTGGCTATTAATGCTTCTTCTGCCTTCCTTTTCCAGATGAGGACTCCCCAAAATAGACTTTAGAAGCAGAAGAGGACACAAGTTAATCATCAAAACAATAAAGACTACTTCTCTCTTTGTTAAGTTGAAATTCTGAATAGTACGAAGCAAACTGGAAACCATCGCTCACATCCAAGAAAGGAAACTTCAACACTTACTTAAGAATAGCTGCAGGAAATCCAACCTTGTTTGTTCCCAGAGATGTAAGCAGAATAAAGTGATTGACATTTGCAATGGTTGCTGTATACAAACACACACATACTCAAAACTTCCAGCTACTATAATATCAAGAATTATAAATACATAACTCCTATCAGGTGTCTAAAACCTTTGTCATTTTGAATAACTCCGTCGATTCACTTAGACATTGAAGAATTTTTTTTCTTATAAGAACTTGTACATTAGAGGTTTGAAATTATGCATTTTGGAATGATCGAATCAAATTGATGGGTTGAAATTATTAAGATGAATACAGAAAGAAGCATGTCCATACATGCAGCTAATTGTTAAAAATGGTAGTTTGATGGGTTGAATTGTTTTCTCTTTTAAAACTTTGTCAATCCATCAATGACATGTCTTCTACGTTGCACTAGGAAGCCCTCCCTCCCTCGATCTCTCGATCTTGACCTTGAAAGATCTCTCTCTCGAAAGATCTTCGTGCTGTATGAAGTCTGTCAAAGCCATGTTATCATATTCTAATTTCATAGAGATCTTTCAAGAGTGATGTTGATACTATTTATTACCTGCTTCAACCAGGTTTTTGGTAGCCAGATAGTCAATCCGATAAGGTCCAGTAACATCAAATATTTCCTTCTCGCTAGCACCGATACAGCAAATAACCACTGATGCATTGCCTAATGCTGGTCTGATCTGATCTCGTTTCTCCAAATCACATTCCACAATTTCAAGCTTTTCTACAGCTGGGCTAAAGACCAAAAACTACCTGTTATTTGCTATTTGAGAGCATCATGAGGGATGAAAGATTCGCATTCAACATCATTCACTTGATTCCTAAAATTTCATAGCAAACAAATATAGAAAATAAACCAATGCCTCTGAAGCTTTCTTATCATACGTTGACTTCCTTCACTCGTATTACTACCATTGAGCTTGATTTGCTTAACACTCTGCATGTAGATTATCTTTCAGTAAAATTCGTAATATCCCAATGTAGCAGAATAGATGTACTTATTAGTGATCAAATTAGTACTTGAACAAGAATGTCTGCTTTCTGAACGCTCCTTACTCCAGCTCTTACTTGGAATCCAAGTTTCAAAAGCTCTCTAGAGAAGATCATAAATGACTCTTAGTATATACAAGACATCAAGTCAAGTTAAAAGATAAATTTTATTGAAGCATGAAGAAATATGTAAGAGAACTAACCTCACTGTTCTTGACCCGACCTTGCCAGTGGCACCAGCAACAAATACCACATTCTCATCTCTCGAATCTTTACTCTTTGAAGTTGCCTCAGCAGACTCGGAGCTGAATTGTTTCATACCTTGTTGAAAATCCAGTTAATATATATACTAGAACTAGAGGTGCAATGTATAAAACGGCAGAGTAGAATAAAAATACAATTTCGCATTTCAACATAATTAAAAAAACATTCACCATCCCTTCATTAATCACCCTTCATGATCAATAACATGTCCAAACTCTTGGCTATGTTCCACAGAGCAACGAGTAAAACATTCACCATCAAATTACAAATTCCTTTCTACTGTGAAGCATCCTTTTCTTAGAGAATTAATTGAAACACCGTGACAATTGGAATCTAAAACGACATTTTTTTCAAACACGTAAAATTCATAATCGCGAGAGCTTCTTTCACTAGCAGAATATGAGAACATTTTTTGGTATTCAGTTCCGTTTTACTGGATGAAAAAAATGAGTAAATGAAAAATGAAAAAAATTGGGAGGAATCCTTGTTCGCGACAATGTATAGAAACAACGGGGCGTAGCAACCATTTCAGCAACAGATACAAAAGCAACAAGGAAGATTATCATAATGCATGAAATATTGAAATACATACTCGAAGCTTGAGCTCTGATACGAAAACAATTGAGCTTTTGCGCATGTTGGTACGTCTTTAAATTGGATAATCTGAGGACCTGACCAAGCAACAATGATTTTTCCAAGAGCCCACTTCGAGATAAAGAAGATCGAACAGTGGTTAAAGTTAAAGCTGGTGAGCGCAATGAGAAACTCTCCATTGTCAGAAGAAAGCTCCTCAATTTTCAGCCCAGGCTCCGATTTATTTAAAATCGGAAAAGATATGAACGATTCTATCACTTGGCTTGCAACTTTTTGCAGCTTGGCAGTTATGGCGTCCTCCACAGTTTGTAGATATGATGGGTCCCTCAAAAATTCCCCTAAGAGCCTGTGATGGACTCACTCTTACTAGATTCGCACCCCTTCCTGGTAAAAAGATCAGCAGTTTTCTCAAAAACGCTTTCGAAAAACACGAGGGAATAATTAGATTAATAACCTGACTAACCCTTCCACGTATTTTCTTTTGACTAGTTAAAAGTCAGTGTGTTGCATCAAGTATACAAAACTTCTATCATAAAACTATATAAAGTAAAACAAAATATGATGAGAAGAAAAAATTTAAAAGATAAAGAAACTGAATATTTTGACCAATATCAGAATTAATATGGTATTTTATATGACTCAGTTGATTGGTAGACTCAACAATATATAAAGTAGATTGGAACTCATTCTCTAAATTAATATTTGTAGTGTTTAAGGGCTAATCAAAAGAATATGGAATAATTAGAGACATTGATAGTATTAGTCATTAATCTCCCTTAGAAGGAAATTAATGGCGAATTTGCCCAAAAAAGTTTAAACTAAAGAAAACCAAGATAAAATGAAAAGACGAAAAGCCTTGACCTAATTTATGTGACATTCATAGTATTAGTCATTAATCCTTAATTTATGGATTAACTATACTTAACCAATTAAAGTTGGTTATAAATTAATAATACATTATATCACCACAAAACTAATAGCAAGCATTGATCTAAGTATGGCGATAGATCTTGTAACAGGTGGATGTAACATTCACTTAACATCTCATATTTAGGTCGTTGTTGTAACAGACGTTGATATTATTTGCATGCATAAGTAAAGTCTACATTATATCACATTCAAATTACAAAATCATCTAAAAAATCACAAACTCAAAATATGATAATGTTTTTAAAAAATTTAGAATAATCTAGTACGTCTGAAACAACTACATTACTATGCTTTCTATGACACACATCTGTATAAAAAATCAACCAACTCAAAATTATATCTCTCCTAACTTAAGACAAATCCATTTTTTTGTGCATTTAGTTTGAAAGAAAACATTACACACTTCACCATATAATACGTCAGAAAGCTACAAAAGGTAAAGAAAAAACCTACCAAGCATCTATATCCCAACAATGAAAGACATTCATATCTCATAAGAAACCCTTGAACATCATCACCACAAGAGGATACAAATGAAAGCTTCCAAAAATATCGCTCCTTGATATATCACCTGCAGAGAACACATGAATATTGTTTAGAAATCGGTGAGAAAATATTTTTCAAATTATTGCTAAAGACAGGATGAAATTCTTTAAAGAAGCATTTGAAAATCCCATCATCTTGTCAAAATTAAGGAGAAAAAGCCACAGTACATC
Source organism: Datisca glomerata (assembly GCA_003255025.1). Taxonomy (NCBI): domain Eukaryota; kingdom Viridiplantae; phylum Streptophyta; class Magnoliopsida; order Cucurbitales; family Datiscaceae; genus Datisca; species Datisca glomerata. Next base: position 2,443,351 of record QANY01004652.1, read on the forward strand.
AGCGAATTTCACTTAAAAGACCAGCAGACAACAATTGAAAGCTACAAACACAGTATACGAGGAAGAAGAAAAAAATTATTTCTGAAGAAAACATTTTAACACAAAATCATCCAATACAAATGAGTTATATGGTACATCATGAGTCATGATGTTCGGTAGAAATCTATGCAGACATAAGAGAGGGAATATAAGAAGTTGTTAATGTATGAGTAACGACGGTTGACAAATGGAAGTAAAGAAAGGATGTAAATATTTGCGTCTGGGATTGGGTGGAATTGGAGGTTAATAGAACGAAAAAAATTAAGTTAATGAAAAAAAAAACACTTCAGAAATATACATTAAAAAGTCAGCTTTAAAACAACGGAAGGCATATAAAAAAGTATTAGCTTTACAAATTAAGTCAAACAATTTTTTTAATACATGAAATATCTATTAAATTGGAATATCATTAAACTCAATCAATAGTTCTTATAATTTCCATGGTCGTGAAAAAAAGTTTTGTAACATTTTTCATTTAATTTCCATCCATCTAAACATTTAACACTTTTTTAATTTTTATAACTCTAATAATCGTCATTAAATTGTTAGAATTTAATCATCACATTTAATAAAATTGATATATTAATATTTATTGAGTGGACAATAACACTTGTCAAAAAGTTGTGTATGACACTTCACGCAATTTAAAATGTTCATACCCAACTTTATATATATATATATATATATATATATATATAGACACACGATTCTGTCTAGTTGTACAATTCTTAAATCTTAAATCCGTGCAATGCACGGAATTGCATAAATATTTAGTACATATAGCACATTGTAGACACAAACGCATATCAATGTAAAAAGTTAATAATTCATTATTAATAGGGCATTTCTATTAAGCTGCATGAGTTCATTATTAATTAATAAACATGAGTAATTATGAAATATTAAAAAAATATATAGCAAATAATAGAGAGAATATTAAGAAAAAGTTTTCACAATAAAACTAAAGGATCCCATATAAAAAAAATCAAGAAAAGAGACCAAAAAATATAAATATAAATTCACAAAGTATAAATAAGCCTAAAGGATCCCATATCTAAAAAACAAATTTCACAAAAACATAATACTCTATCGTATAATATGATGTCTTCACTTTGATACTACAACTCATAATCTAATCTCTTCACTTTGATACTTTAACATTTAATTTGATGTCTTCATTGCAAAAAAAAAGTTATTTATATAAGTGAAATTTAAATAGAACTAGTTAAATTACACGTGATATGTTCGATTTTCTTATTTCGATTGTTTCATATGCATTACGTATTTATATAAAAAAACTTTGAATAAAATATATTTATTAGAAGATAAAATTAGAAAACTACAGTTATTACTTTTATGACTTTCATAAGTCTTACTATAAAAAATATTTATTATTAAGTTAATTATGCTAGAAGCACAACCTCTATACATTTTTAGTTAAATTTTTTAGTATATTTTTTTTTATCTCTATGTGATAAATAAACTAAAAGCATGTTTTATTATTTTATTGATTGATTGAAGTTTTCTAATATATCTTAATGACCAAATGAGTTCATATGTTCTCATGTATAAAAATAAATTTTAAATTAAAATGATAAAAATAAAAAATTTGCTTATGAGATACATCAGTTAGAGAAATAAGAAAGGAAAAAAATTAACATTCAATTATTCACCATTAATAGATTCAAGGGATAGTTTTAAAATTATAAAATAAGGAGTGGACAAAATGGTATACAAATAATTCTCCTTTTAATATATTAAAGATGAGAGAAGAGAGAATTACTACATGGAGTTAAAAAGAATTATGGAGCAACCAAATAATTAATATTCACCATGCATGTAAAAAACTGACAGTCATTAAAGAAATTACATAAGAGACAATCTTAAATTACCAAAATGAAAACTATAAAAAAAATTATTAAGAATGCTGATACACACGTATACATACATACATATACATATACATATATATATATATATACATATACATATATACATATACATACATATACATATATATATATATATATATATATATATATATATGTGTGTGTGTGTAGGCTTTCAAATGACTACAACATAAAATGTATTTTGTATGGGCAAAAAACCCCTGTAAAAGTATTTTTACATTGTTCCATTAAATTATGTTTCTCCGGGTGCTGTAATAGGCTTGGGATTTTTGTAGAGTTCAGGAACCCCTGTAAAAGACTTGACTTTTTACAACGGTCTTTGCCTTTATAAAAAGTCAGGTCTTTTATAGCGGTATTTGTCCCCTATAATAAATAAGGCTTTTTATAAGGTTCTTTGGCCCCAGTAAAAACTTGGTGTTCTTTGAAAAATTTAGTATATTATAGGTTTTTTTCCAATTATAAAAAAGCCAAGTCTTTTGTTGGGTTTTGTCCCTATAAAAGATTCTTTTTATTGCAGTGATAGACTGTTATTAAATTCTACTCATGTCAATTTAATATACCTGTAGGAAATGACATTTTCATTCTAAAAATAAAATGTACTGATCATAAATAAAAAGAGGATTCTAAACAATATATATAAATCGTTTCTTTTTACAAGAGATTAAATTTATGGATTTGAAAATAGAATTTTGTTTTAAATTTTTTAAATACTCATTGTGAGAAAAATAAAGAAATTTAAATTTAACAAGTTCGTGCATGGGATAAGTAATTATCTCATCATACTTTGTTGTGAAATGATACAACAAAGAAATGAATGGTAAAACCAAAATTATTTTATCTATCATATTCTTTACTAAGATAAATGATATTTTGAAACATATATTATCTTGAAAAATATTAACTTTGAGGATTTCATTATTAGTATGCATTCGAGTACCATTGGCAGAAAATAAAGATTCTTTATCTTCTTGAAGTAGTTGGTAGGAGTTAATCATTCCAACATACAATTTAAATCTGCTTCTGAATCAACAAGAGCCATTGTTGATTCATCAAAATCTTGAATAATTGTTTTGAGCATTATTTGCCATTATTTTCCAATAACCAGCCATTATTAAACTCGTAGTCAGAGCCAGCTCTTAATACCCCCTCTTTAATTTCTCTAAATTATATTTGATTCCGTATTTTTTTGTATCAGACCTAAACCTGGTGGGGATAATTACTATTTCTACTTCAATTTTTTAAGTTGTTCACCGCCTATCCCGGCTGGTAATTGCTTTTATTGTTTCTTCATTACTTACATGAATAATTTCTTATATCTAATCTCACTCTCCGCCTAAGTGGCTGGTTATTCTGACATTTGATTATTTCTCGGTATTAGTTCTTTATCTAATTTGTGAATCTGTTTTATAAGAGGCTGACATATCACTTCTATTTGGTTAGTTTTAGGTACCTCAGTAAGACCTCTTAGAGACATAAATCTCGACGGTAGGGTGGTTGTAGAGGCAGGTTGGAGAAGAGCAACTTTAATAGGAGGTTGTAGAATTCACCATAACAGATTAGTAGTCAAAATACAGTACGAAATTTTCAATCATAAGAATAATTTAGTTATTTGAGTCATGAGCAGATTATTTAGAAGTAATTCTTCTAGTAGTAATAGGTCTACAATAACTTCAATACCAGACATAATAAATGAGGAATACTTTGATTTAGCAGATGATCAAGTAGATCATAGGGATTCTTAATTTTGCTAATTATGTCTAATAAGAGGTTTTTCTGTTCCTCATTTTTGTTTAAGACATTAATTTTTTGACAATAACTGACCCTAACCCCCATTGAGATGTTATGAGAATTATTATCAGTATTGAAAGAGTTAGACTCTGAGGATTCAGGGTATACAAATTCTCCTATATCTTCAATATCACTCTCATAATATTCTATTGACTTTATGATTCTAGACAATTCTTATTTATCTTCATCAGAGATTTTTAATTGATTAATTTTTGATGTGACATGTGTTAGAAAAATGACTACTTTGGTTACATTTAAGACACTTAATTTTATCTATAATTATTGAATTTTCTTCTAGGATAATTTTTATTCTTAGAGAAACGTTTGTCAAAATTTTTACTCTTTGAAAAGTATTGGATAAAATTTGTATGCTTATTTTTGTGGTATTGTCTCCTATTAGGCTTGTGAGACCTTCAAGGGCTTAAATGTGAATTTTTTTTATTTTTCTGGGAATGGGCAAAAATGGGCAAAAGATGCGGAATCAAGTATAACTGAAAGAGATTATTGAGGAGGTATTAAGATGTAAGAATAATTCAAGAAAATAATAAATTTGTATTAAAGTGTAAGATTAAAAACCTACACAAACAATTTTATTGGCAACGATTAATCCGTGATCCCGCTCACTAATTAATATTTGAGAGAAACAAAACTTGTTTTTGAGAATAGAACTTTCTTCCTCCCTCTTCTGTAAATCTTTCTTCGTCTTTTTTTCTTCAACATTAATTAGTGAGCGGGAGCACTAAATAATCGTTGCCAATAACCTGCCATTATTAAACTCTTAGTCAGAGCCAAACTTGGTTCAGCTCTTAATACCCTCTTTAATTTCTCTAAATTATATTTGATTCTGCATTTTTTAGAATCAGAGCCAAATCTGGTGCGGATAATTACTGTTTCTACTTCAATTTGTACATAATTAAACTGTTCACCGCCTATCATGGCTGGTAATTACTTTTATTGTTTCTTAATTACTTACATGAATAATTTCTTATATCTAATCTCACTCTCCGCCTAAGTGTCTGGTCATTCTGACATTTGATTATTTTTCTGTATTGGTTGTTTATCTAATCTGTGAATCTGTTTTATAAGTGGCTGAGATATCACTTCTATTTGGTTAGCTTCAGGTACCTTAGTAAGACCTCTTAGAGACATAAATCTCGAGGGTAGAGTGGTTGTAGAGGCAGGTTGGAGAAGAGCCACCTTAATAGGAGGTTGTATAATTCACCATAACAGATTAGTAGTCAAAGTACAGTACGGAATTTTTAATCATAAAAATAATTTAGTTATTTAAGTCATGAGCAGATTATTTAGAAGTAATTCTTCTAGTAGTAATAGGTCTACAATAACTTCAATGCCAGACATAATAAATAAGGAACACTTTGAATTAGCAGATGATAAAGTAGATCATAGGGATTCTCAATTTTGCTAATTATGTCTAATAAGAGGTTTTTTGTTCATTATTTTTGTTTAAGAGATTAATTTTTTGACAATAATTGTCCCTACGCCCCATTGAGATGTTATAAAAATTATTATCTGTACCGAAAAAGTTAGACTCTGAGGATTCAGGGTATACAAATTCTTCTATATCTTCAATATCACTCTCATAGTATTCTATTGACTTTATGATTCTAGACAATTCTTATTTATCTTCATCAGAGATTTTTAATTCATTAATTTTATTTTTGATGTGACACGTGTTAGAAAAATGACTACTCTGGTTACATTAAGACACTTAATTTTATCTATAAATGTTTTATTGAATTTTCTTTTAGGATAATTTTTATTCTTAGAGAAACGTTTGTCAAAATGTTTACTGTTTGAAAAGTATTGGTTAAAGTGTGTATGCTTATTTTTGTGGTATTGTCTCCTATTAGGCTTGTGAGACCTTCAAGGGCTTAAATGTGAATTTTTTCTATTTTTCTGGGAATGGGCAATAATGGGCAAAAGATGCAGAATCAAGTATAATTGAAAAAGATTATAGAGGAGGTATTAAGATGCAAGAATAATTCAAGAAAACAATAAATCTATATTAAAGTGTAAGATTAAAAACCTACACAAACAATTTTATTGATAATGATTAATTCGTGCTCCCGCTCACTACTTAATATTTGAGAGAAACAAAACTTGTTTTTTAGAACAAGTTTTCTTCCTCTCTCTTCTGTTAATATTTCTTCTTCTTTTTTTCCTTCAATATTAATTAGTGAGCGGAAGCACTAATTAATCATTGCCAATAACCTCCCATTATTAAACTCTTAGTCAGAGCCAAACTTTGTTTAGCTCTTAATACCCCGTCTTTAATTTCTCTAAATTATATTTGATTTTGCATTTTTTTGTATCAGAGCCAAACCTGGTGGGGATAATTATTGTTTCTACTTCAACTTTTGTATAATTAAACTGTTCACCACCTATCATGGCTGGTAATTACTTTTATTGTTTCTTCATTACTTACATGAATAATTTCTTATATCTAATCTCACTCTCCGCCCAAGTGGCTGGTTATTCTTTCATTTGATTAGTTCTCAGTATTAGTTGTTTATCTAATCTATTTTATAAAAGGTTGACATATCACTTCTATTTGGTTAGCTTTATGTACCTTAATAAGACCTCTTAGATACATAAATCTTGAGGGTATGGTGGTTGTAGAGGCAGGTTGGAAAAGAGAGACCATAATAGGAGGTTGTAGAATTCACCACAACAGATTCGTAATCAAAATACAGTATGAAATTTTCAATCATAAGAATAATTTAGTTATTTGAGTCATTAGTAGATTATTTAGAAGTAATTCTTCTAGTAGTAATAGGTCTACAATAACTTCAATACCAGACATAATAAATGAGGAACACTTTGAATTAGCAGATGATCAAGTTAATCATAGGGTATGGAATATACCCAAAATCTCTAATAAAAATATTTACAAATCAACATTGTCTGTTGCTTCTTTCAAGCATTAGCATCATGTAAAAATATTTGAAAAAGTATATGCTATTGGGAAAGAGCATGAAACTTGCCAATTAGTTTCGCCTGATGCCATAAAGAATCACATTCAAGAAGCATATAATTTCATTTATTTTTGTTTTGTCCTGATTAGAGTTTAGCCACTCACAAGAAGTGGCCTAAATATCTCTGTCTTATTAGCCTTATGAGATGCATGGATTATAAATTTTAATGATAGTATTATAGGATTAATTGAATAGTCACTCTGTAATGGTCAAATCTATTTTGATTGTTTCCCTGATCTATCTGTTAGTATAGAAGATCCCTATATTTGAAAGTCATTAACTTTAAATATTATTAGTAGTTACCAAGTCCTACAAGGCACCCAACCTCTAGCTTTAATCTTCAGAATTCATTACAAAGTTACCAAAACAAATATGAATTTTCAAGCCATCAATAGGAGTCCAAAGAATCAAACCATATTGATCCAATCTAGCCAAAGTAATGTCAATATTAGAGTTCCTAAAATAATTAGGTGGTCTGATATTACTTTGCCTTCAAATTGGTTATTAACTAATGAGAGTCATCCTACTCTAAATCAAAGACCAATTGAAGATGTAGATTACTTCCAACAGTACATGGATGATACTATTAAAATTAACTTTCAATCATTTTCTATAGTTCACAAATTAGGGAGTATAGTCAGTCTAGTACCCCTAAGAATTCATTTTTTGGATCATCCATTAATAATTATCAAGATCTTGGGATTCAACAATTTGAACAATAACTAAAAAATTTGAAGATAAAAAATTTAAGACTTAAAGGCATAACCACAAGTTCCAAAGTTAGTCAGCGAATCTTCGATAATAAGTCTGAACAATCTGACAAAGTTGAAGCACCCACTGAATTGAATTTCTAAGGAAATCTTCATCCTGTTAATCCTCAACTTTTAGTCCTGAATATAGGAACCCTAAGTCAAGAATATAAACCAGATTGGGAAAGGATAACCCAACACAATGATTACCCAGCCAATTTTGATAGACGTAGTAGGTTCAGAGAAAAATACAATGTGGACCAAAGAAGAATCATACTTGCTGAATGGCAGGCAATCATGCAAGAAATCAGAGTTGATATATTTTTCCTTGATTATATTGAAGATATTTATGAGAAAAATATCAAAGAAAATTTAAAATATAAATGGGTCAAGGAAAACTCTAGTGTAGTGTCTGTCAGTCGTCCTCCTCCTGAGAAAATTATGATTAATCATAAAAATTCTTCAATCACTACTTCTCTTTTCAAGATCACAAAGGAAGAAGAACCAAATAAAAAAATAGTTGAACATTTTAACTATACCAATCATAGTCTAATTCAGTAGGTAAACAATTAGACAAAATTGAGAATAAGGTTGATGATCTTCATGAACCTAAAACTAATGAAGCTCTGAAAGAAAGTCCTTTAACAAATCTTTCAGATAAAATCACTTTGAATATTGTTCTCATTAATAAACAGAATTATAAAATACTTCAAGAATTGAAGAATAAATCTGTAGAATCATCTTCTTCTATTAAGGTTATTAACCAAGTCAGTAGTTCTGAGTCAGATAGCCATAGGACATAATCACCCTATGAGTCATCCACAGTCCATGAATCTTAAAAAACTAAAAAATATTGAAGATACATTAAAAAATTTAGAAATTTAAAAATTAGAAAGAAAATGGCATAAGAAGCTTACAGCACCAGATATATAAATTACTAAATCTTCCTTCGTTAATCAATTTTCTGTATCTGTAGAGAAATTATTCGAATGAAATATTGCAACACATGGCAATGGTAGCTAACAGCTACATCACCACTCATAATCTGCCTCATACTAAGGTAATCAAACTCTTAGTCACATGATTCACATGAATGCTTCATTTCCGAAGGAAAAAATATCTCACAGAAGAATCCAAAAATTTCATCCTTTCAGCAGTTAAGATTGATGCTGAAGGAACCCCAATTATTGGTGAAGATCAGAAAATAATGCCTGATGCAATCAATACACTTCTTTACACAATAATTGAGTATTTCATTAGAATGTCAAGTAATATTACTTCGCGTATTCATGATCGATTAACTAATATTAAGTGTCCAACCCTAAGTGATTTTAATTGGTATAAAAATATATTCTTATTCAGAGTTATGTCAAGAGATGATAATAATCAACCATTTTAGAATGAAAAATTTGTTAATGGATTACCCAATTTATTCGCACACAAGATAAGAACAGTCATTAGTAATGACTTAGGTAATATAGACTATGATAGTCTAACCTATGGGACAATAATTTCTATAATACAAAAAGAAGGTTTAAAAATGTGCGTTGATATGAAAATCAATAAATAAATTAAAAAAGAAAGTAAAACTGTCAAATACGAATTAGGCAATTTATGTGAACAATATGGCTTACCCTATATTGCCCCTTCCCAGAAAAATAGGAAAAAATCTCACTTAAGCCCTAAAAGGTCTCACAAGCCCTATAGGAGAAATTATCATAAAAATAGAAATAAAAATTTTGATCAATAATTCTCAAAACATAAAAATATTAACAAGCGTTTCTCTAAAACTAATAATTCCAGCAGAAAATTTAATAGAAAATTTACTGATAGAAGTAAATTTAAATGTTTTAAATGTGGGCATAGTGGTCATTGTTCAAATACTTGCCAAGTTAAAAATAAAATTAACCAATTAAAAAGTTCTGACGAAGATAAACAATAATTGTTTAGAATCTTAGAAACAATGAATTATTATGAGAATGATAGTGAAGATTTAGGAGAATTTGAGTCACCTGAATCTTCTGCATATAACTCTTCAAGTTCTAACAATGATTCTCTAAACATCACTATAAGGTGTAAGGATGGTTGCTGCCAAAAAATTAATATCTTAAACAAAAATGAGGAACAAAAAACCTCTTGTTAGACTTAATTAGTAAAATTGAGAATCCAGAATTAAAATAGGAATATTTGGAGAGACTTAGGTAAGTAATACTAAGTCTAATAATAACAATACTGTAAACTTTCACAAACCCTTGAAAATTTTAATAAGGAAAAAAAAGGAAGTTATCTTATAGGAACTTCAGAAAAAAATTAAAAATATTAAACTTGAAATAAAAGAATTAAAAAATTCAAACATGGAAGTAAAAGATGAATTAAATCTTTAAAAATAATCAAGAATCTAGCAAACCTAATAAATTACTAATTTCTGATGATGAGATTGAAGAATCTATTATTAACAGTCAAGACGATGATAACTTCATCAAAATACTTAATCACATCGAAATATAAAAATAACACATAATGGTTGAAATAATTATTCAAGATTTTGATTTCAAGATAATGACTTTTGCTGATTCAGGAGCAGACTTGAATTATATGTAGGAAGGACTCGTTCCTGTCAAATACATCAAAAAGACAAAAGAATCTTTATCTTCTGTAAATGGCACTCAAACGCATATCAATTATGAAATACCCACAGTCCATATTTGCGAGGACAATGTTTGTTTTAAAACATCATTTGTCTTAGTAAAAATATGACTGACAAAATTATTTTAGGTTTACCATTTATTACTCTATTATATCCGTTTTCAACAGAGTATGATGGAATAATTACCTATGTCATGAATAAATCTGTAAAATTCCAATTTTTTTCTTTTCCTTATAATGAAAAATTGAAGACTTTAAAAGAAAAATCTATTTCTAATTTCATAAATCTCATATCTTGTAAAGAAAAATAATTGTGTTTTTTACAAGATGAATTAAAATTTAATAGAATTGAAAAATAACTCCCAAGTCCTGCTCTTAAAAATAAAATTAAAATATTTGAACAAAAAATCTGTAAAGAATTATGGTATGATATTCCTAATACTTTCTAGCACATGAAGCAATATACTGTTAGTCTTCCTTACATTAAGGGATTTGATGAATCCAAAAAAGCAAGGTCAATTCAATGAATTCTGAGATGCTTGAGTTCTGTAAAAAGGAAATTACAGAACTTCTCAATAAGAATATCATTAGAAGGAGCAAGTCTCTCTAGTCCTACACAGCCTTTTACATCCAAAAGGCATATGAAATTGAACGAGGAGTTCCTCGTTTAGTAATCAATTATAAACTCATTAATAATGTTCTATAATGGATAAGATATCCAATACCAAACAAAATGGACTTAATCAATAGGCTTGGAGATACAGTAATATTCTCTAAGAATGATATGAAATTTCGATTCTCGCAAATCCAAATAAATGAAAATGATAAGTATAAAATTATATTTGTAACTACATTTGGCCATTACGAATGAAATGTAATGTCATTTGGTCTTAAAAATGCTCTCAGTGAATTTTAAAATATAATGAATGCAATCTTTAATCAATTTACTGATTTCCCAATTGTTTACATTGATAATGTGCTCATTTTCTCTAAATCAATAGAACAACATTGGAGACACCTTGAATCTTTTGCTAGGAAACTAAAACAAATGGTTTAGTCATCTCTGCAAGTAAAATTAGGTTATTTCAATCTATGGTTAGATTCCTAGGATTTAAAATACACCATTCTATAATCAAGTCAATTGATAGGGTAATACAATTTGCTGACAAAATCTCCAATGAAATCTTAGATAACACACAATTATAAAGATTTTTAGGATCTTTAAATTACATATCTGACTTTTACAATAAAATTAGAATTGATTGTAAGCCTCTATTTGACAGGCTTAAAAAGAATCTCCCTCCATGGACAACTGTCCATATTGATTTAATCAAAATTATTAAGGCTCATGCTAAGACACTTCCTTGTTTTGGCATTCCTACAAATAATTCTTTCAAAATTGTTCAAACGGGTACCTCTGAAATTAGATACGAAGGTATCATATTACAAGAACTTTCCCTAGATGCTTCCGAACAAATTGTTAGATTTACATCTGGAAGCTGGACACAATCACAAATAAATTATAGTACAATAAAAAGGGAAATCATGTTAGTTGTATTATGCATTCAAAAATTTTAGGGTGATATGTTAAATCAGAAATTCTATTAAAAATTGATTGCAAACCTCCAAAGCATGTTTTGAAAAATGATGTTAAAAATATGGCTTCCAAATAGATTTTTGCTAGATGGCAATCTATTCTTATTATTTTTTATTTCGATATTGAATTCATGAAAGGAATTAATAATCCAATTCTTGATTTTCTTACTCGTGAATTTTTGCAGGGCAATCAAAATGGGGTCTAGGCCCTAAGCCTCCAAAGTAGGAGTCAAGGGAGAGTCATCGACTCCACAATTGGCCCTCAAGGCTCAAGTTAAAGAAGAGTCCTCCACTCCTAACCAAATGACAAAACTTGGGTCCATCATACCCAACTACCAAACATCCTTGGTCAACCAATTTGACCCATTTGCAATCACTCAGCCATTTGATGCACAATTAGTAAATCAACCATTTAAGAAAATAGAAAGTTGACTCCCTATCTACGCAAAATGCCAAGTAAGAATCTCTTTCACATTGAACTCCCATTCGCTCATCTAAAAAACCTTGCTGAAATAGCAAAAGCACATTTTCTTCCTGATTTTCACTTTGTCCCTGGTCACAAAAACAAAAATCTCAATTTCTTTAGAGATATTCTCTTAGAAACTAAATCTGTAAATATCAGCCCAATCAAGAAAGGAGAAGGAAAGATCAACTATCATTCATTTTACCTTCTGAAAATTCTAACATTGGAAGAATGGAAAGCCCATCCTCTAGGCCTGAAAAATCTTTTGAGTAAATAATAATTAGATTATTTTGACTACATTGATGCCTGGCACACAATGTTCATACATCAAGATAGTAATTTTCTCGCTCATGGTTTTTGAATTTTGATAAGAATTTTAAGGTTCATTTTCCAAAATGGTTCTTAAGATGGTGGTCTGTTCACGGTCCTATCTTAGACCTTTTTCCAATCATTTTACAACAAAGTTTTAATTTATTTTTGAAAATTTATAAGCCCTTACCAATTGAGGCTTCTTTCCCCCAATTACTTTACTTCATAAATAAATATAAATTACCATGGATTCTTAAACATTTATGATGCAAGATTCAATGGATTCTAGACTTTATGTATTATCATTTGAGATCATTATGAGCTAAACTAGTTTAAGGCTAGTATGGTAACTTAGCTTGGATTTTACTTTACCTCTTTAATGAAGTTTCCTTTGCGCATTCCTTGAATAGTTTGGGTTGAGAGTGTTGTATGATTAAGATTCTGATTGTAACTAGCCATTACATTTAGAATGCAAGTTAGACTAAGTTTCGGAAGAGCTTAGTTTAATGGAAAAAACTCTCCCAATGCATGAATACCTACATCAAACATATGTGAGCATTGATTCATATAGATTTAGGTGTTTTGTGAGTTACATAGGAATATGAACTTACCTTGCAATCTATTGGCTGGAACTAAATGAATCTATTAAAACCTAATCTTTTTTTTATACGAACGAGAATAGGCTAAATAGGTAATCTCTTAAACGAAAGTTTAATTGCAAAAGAGCTAGGGTACTTTTCTTGAAATGTTAGCATGAGGATGATTTATTCCTATTCCCATTTTTTATTATTCCAATCAAATCAATCAATCAATTATTAAGATTTGAAATCAACAAAATAAAAAATAAGTGGACCTAACCCATTGAATCATGACTATATCTACTATTCTGATATTTAAATTCGATAGAGATGAAATTGGAAAAGTGGATCTCTTTTATTTGATTTTCATATTTCTTTGAACTACGTAGGAATCTGTCGATATTTCCGACTAAATCCTCTTATGTTCTATAGGAAGAAATTGCTATTCCCTTTTTCTGTGGAGAAAGTGTTATCCAAGTCACAACATATGGGCCATTTAAAATATCTTTCTTTGATTCCATAACACAAGAAAATTTTCTGTCGATAGAAAATATTTTCTATCTATATAAATAAGTGCAGTAGTTTAAAAGTGAAAGTAGCCATATTAGCCTAATTTCATATTAATTACATAATACACTTCAATTACTTTCTTGTTAGTAGTTTTAGTTAAATTAGTTATTAGTAATTCTTAAATACATTTAGTTTTCAGCTTACTTGATTTTACAAATGATTATAGCATCATCTTGCAATTTATTTCTATTTAGCATTTTGCATTATATGTTCATTATTCCCTGTGGGTTCGAAACTCTTCTTAACACTTTATTACTTGTTTGCGACATGTGCACTTGCGTAGGATATCTTTAAAATGAGCATCAGCCCACTACATGAACGGCCAAGGACTTGCTACAGTATTGAGTTCACCAGTGGAAATTTTGATTACGTGTGTAAAACGCTGACACTTATCACATTTCCTTACATGCTGTGTTAGCTAGTAGTACCCCTCGTTATCACCTTGTGAGCTAAAAATCTGCCCCCAGTATGATTTATGCATACCCCTTTGTGAATTTCAGCTAACACGACTGGGCTTCCCTTTCCCATAGGCACTTCAGATATGGTCCTAAAAAGGATTGCTTATATAATGATCCGTTAATTAAGTTGTAGCTGACACTCTATTGTTGGATTTTCTTTGCACAAAGTTTGTCATGCGGTAACATTCACTTTTTCAAATAGCGGATCACACCATCTTACCAGTTTGGTTCTTTCTCCACTTCCACATCTGCCACCTCCTTTGATATGATACTTAGCTTTTCGAGATATCCGACTACCATGTTATGCTTGTGAGGGATTTGTAGTGAAGATCCCAGGTTTGCCAATGCATCCGCGTGCCTGATTTATGCTTTCGGGATCTAATGAATTTTATAACTTCTCAGTTGATTTAGTAATTCCTTTGCTCGCTGCAAATAACTGATCATCCTTTCATCCTTCACCGTGAACTCTTCCGTAACCTGTTTCACAATTAACATCGAATCACAGAATATTTTTACATCATTTACCTCTAATTCATGTAGTAGGGAGACTCCCGCTATCAAAGCTTCGTTATTTGAGGCATTAAACCCGAATGAGATGGAGTGCTCCATTGTCTCTCTGAACGAGGTTTGTAGGACCACTCCCATTCTAGCTCCTTTATTATTTAAGGCTTCATCAACATACAATTCACATGTTCCATTTTCTCTAGTGGCCTGTGATCCGTTGCAAACTTCCTTTTCGTCACTGGTGAGATCTGCTATAAAGTCAGCTAAAACTTGTCATTTAATCGACGTCCTTGGCTCGTAATGGATTTCATATTGTCTCAACTCTATTTCCCATTTTTCCGTCCTTCCTCTAACGTCTGGTGAGTGTAATAGGCTTCTGATTGATGAATCTATCAGTACTTTTATGTTGTGTGCTTAGAAATAGGGCCTTAGTTTCCTTGCTAACATAACAATGCCTAGTATTAACTTCTCCATCCTTTTGTAGAATGTCTCAGTTGCCACCAAGCTTTTGCTCATAAAATATACAGGCTTTTATCTTCTTTCCTCTTCTCTGATCAGAACGGCACTAACAATTTCCTGTGGTACGGCTAGGTACAAAAATAGTTGTTCTCAAGGTATTAGTTTTGATGACGGCAGAGTTTCAAATATTCCTTGATTCTGTTGAGAGCATCATTGCATTCTTCGTCCCATCCATCCACATAATTTTTCCTTAGCTTTATGAAGAACAACGTGCACTTGTCTATTGATCACGAAAGGAATTTGTTTAGCTGTTAATCTCCATGTTAAGCAAGGTTTCAAGATCATGATTCTACCTAGGATCGGTAGAAGGGTATAGGATCGAGGATCGTAGGATCGTAGGATCGTACGATCGGACCAAGGATTGTAATATCCCACCAAATCTTATTAATTTATTAGTAAAAAGTAGATCTATGATAATGATACTTCAATGTGTTGAAGAAAATGATTATATAACACCAAGTCATCTACCTATTAAATAAAAATAACATAAAATCTTCTAAAATAATATAATATTAAGTAGAGTTCTCATACTTTTTTAACTTTTGAAGAAAGAAATTTCATATAAAAAAGTACAAGACAAGTAAACTTAGTAAACGTCACCTAATTTTTGTTTCAGGCTATGAAAGATGAATAAATAAAGATATAAAGATAACTATTGATTAAATATGTTAAGATCATTATTATAATTCATAAGGTTTGAAGTGTTTGGTTTATAAGTTAAAATTTAATAAGTTTGTAACAATATCAAAATTAATGTCTAAATATAATAAAATAGTGGTGGAGGAATTCGTTCTAATTTTGATAACTTAAGAGGTGTAAGTCATAAAATAGATAAATTGAAATGTCATAAAAATATTCAAAAGTTTAATTAAATATAAAATATGTTCATTTTTGTTACATAAGCATAATCGGTTCAATTATTAAATGATCATAAGTAAACCTATGGTACAAGGGTTCAAATCCCACTATCAACACTTTTATAATTATTTATAAAAGCAAAAGATAGGATCGGTGGGATCATAGGATCTTACGTCCTATGCGATCTTACGATCCTGATCGTGATCCCAACACGATCCCACTAAAATACGACTATAGTATGCGATCCAAATCGTTGACCCCCTAGAGGATCGTAAGATCGTACGATCCAAATCGTGATCCTAATAACCTTGCTGTTAAGCTTTGTATTTATTTTCGGTTCCGACGAGACTCCATCTCCATAATGGCTTTCACCTAATCAAGGTTGACCTCAATTCCTTGTTGAGTGACCAAGTCACCTAAGAATTTTCCTGCTGCCACCTGAATGTGCATTTTTCTGTGTTTAACTTCATGGAGCTTGTCCTTAGGATTGCAAAAGCTTCATCGAGGTTCTCGATGTGGTCTTCCTGTTTACAATTCTTTACTAGCATATCGTCCACATAGACCTCCATGGTTTTTTCGAATCTGTTCTTGGAAGATTTTTATCAGCAACCTCTGGTAAGTGGTACCTGTATTTTTCAAGCTGAAATGCATTATTTTATAACAGAAAGTATCATGTTCAGTTATTAAATATGTCTTTTCCTGATCGGGTTGGAACATTTTCACATGATTATATCTGAAGAATGCATATTCTCCATTTCCCATTGTTCTTTTCACAATGACAATGTTAACAAACCACTCTGGATAATCTACCTCGCTGATGAAGCCCGTTTTCAACAACTTGTTTACTTCTTCTTTTATTGCCATATTCCGCTCTAGTGCAAAACTCATCTTTCGTTGTTTTACAGGCTTGACAGTAGGATCTATATTTAGCTTATAACATATTATATTTTCAGGTATACCTGGCATTTACTGGGCCGTGGTTGTAAAAATGTCTTTATTTCTTTGTAGAAATTTTGTTAATAATTCTTTTTCCGCTAGCTCGAGGTGGGCCTAATGTTGGTCATTTTTAGTGTCTCTTCATCTAAGTAGATGGGTTCAGTTTCTTCCCTCGCTTTGTATCTCAAGCCCATGTACCCATCCTCATGTGATTGCTATTGTTCCTCACCAACCATCAGCTCTTCCGTTTTCTTTTTTGTTGTTTGCTTTCTTGCTGATTCTAGTGTAGTTACAACGCAGACTCGAGCAGTAGCTTGATCACCCTTGTTGGTCTTGATCTCGTCAGGAGATAAGTATTTTAACACCGGGTATTAGGTTGATGGCACAACTTTCATCTTATGCAACCAAGTTCTCCTTAGGATGGCATTATAGGGGACGACGTATCCAACACCATAAAATCTGTGTGATAATTGAACGGTTCAGCACTAACCAGAAGGATAATTATCCCTTCTAAGTAGCTAACGGTCATGCTGAAGCCTATTATCTATGGGGCCTTGCAGTTGTGGATCTCTCATAGACATATTTTCAAGTGCTGAACGATTGAGAATATTGATGGAACTCCTATCATCGGTCAATACTCTTCTCAGCAAGCAGTTTCCAATCTTTATCGACATGACTAGGGCGTCGTTATGGCACCCATCATGCTCCAGATCCAATTCGTCAAATAAAAGCGGGGTATTCCCATTGTCGTTTGGGGAACTTCCTTGTTGCTAGTTATCTTCCAACATTAGTTTCTTACAGTACACCTTCCTTTCTTTCTTGGTAGTTCCTTCCTGTTCAGTCAACACGATAATGGTGTCAACTATCCGGAGTGGTTGTTTCTAGTAATCTCGCTTCTCTCCGTCACAGACTTCCTTTTCACTTTCCTGTTTTGGCACTTCTCTCTTCAAAAACTGATTGAGGTATCCCTCTTTTACCAGCTTCTTGACATATTCCTTCAGCTGATAACAATCCTTCGTGTTATGCCCATTGCCCCTGTGGTAGGAACAATCTTATCCTTGCCCTTGTAATGTGGTTCCGTTGTGAGTGGGGTCGGCTTATTCAACCAAGGCTTGTCTTTTATCATGTCAAGAACTTGATTTATTGATATCGTCAATGACATATAGAATTCATCTATGGGATGGATGTCGTCAGCATATCTTCTTGGACTGTCAGTCCTATCCTGTTTACTGTCGCCCAGTTCATTGTCCTTTGTTCTCTAGCACTTTTTTCTATCTATTTTAGGATTCCATTCTTCTTTTTTGGACTCTTCACTCCTTCGTTATGTCAGCTTATATAGACGTTATTTTCCTCTTCCAGTGTGATGCAAGTTTGTGCCCACTAAAAGGTTTCAGCCATGGTAAAAGGTTTGAACTTTGATAGATCCTTAAAGAGGGTGGAGTATGGGTTTAGTCCCTGTCTAAAAGCTAGTCTGGCAACTCGATCGTCACAGTTTTCCACCTTGGTCATCTCCTCCTTGAACATGTGGGTGTACTCACGTAGGGTTTCTCCTTTTTTGGCAGAGATAGTAAGAAGATACTCTCAATCTTCCATCATCACATGATATGTAGAGTACTACTCCAAAAAGACACTAGACATGATGGTAAAGTTAGTAACCGAATGAACAGGAATGGAATAACCATTTAAGAGAAGTTCTGTCCAGGCTAGTAGGGAATATTCGACACATCAACGCATCTTTGTATTGATATAACAACATAAGTCTAAGATGGTCCACTGGATCAGACTTCCCTTTATAGTACTTGAATTTAGACGCCACAAAATTTTTCAGTATTGGGACCGTTAGCATATCCAGACTCAATGGCGTTCTGGTGAGTGAATCAAGATCTATCTTACCTGTATTCCCTAGATTCCTCGACTCCATCATCTTTCTTCTGAGCATTTCTTCCATTGCCGCTTCCATTGTGACTTTTGACGAACATGCTTCTCACGCAACCTTTTTCTCATGGAGTTGGGACTGGACTTCCACATCTTCATTATGCACGTTCCTAATATTTTCAATGTCCTCGCATCCAGTTTCACGTCCTCCTCTTTCTGGATGATTTTTTTGTTCCTCATGATTGGTATGTTGACTAACTTCTACACGTGTCTATGCGAAGTCCCGTTGTAGCGCATCTGTTCTTGGATAGTTCTCCATGCATTTTGTAGCGTTTTAGAATTCCTTTGCTCCATCTCTTACATTCTGTTCATGATAGTCTGAATCATCTCGATCGGGGGAGCGGGTTGGTCAACATGATTGTCCCCATTCTCAGTCATGTTGCCTTCGTTAAGGGCAGTGTTGATCTGGTTCTAGGCATTATTTGATTTTTTGGGAAGGGTTTCTCTATGAAGTTACTCACTCTCAATAAAAGCACCAAAATTTAAATGATATTTTCCTCACACTCTTGAAGACAATAGAAAAAATATGAGAGAGTAGAGTAACCATACCCGAAGAGAATGAATTCTTGGCTGGTTTTATTGAATTCTTTTAGCTTACTAGCCTCTATTTATAGGCATTCTCAAGACCTAATCTCATATTCAAAACAGATATATCCTCTTATAAATAGACTATTCATCGTATTCTAGAGAAATACAATCATTATTGGGAGATTACAATCAGATGTGGGAATTTATAATTATAATTAGGAGATTGCTAGAATATTCCCCAAGATTTATGGAATTCGGTATTAACCACTAAGCTAAATCTAGTCGTCTAATTGAGTCTTCTATTTTTTTGAGTTCAACTCTTCCCGTTCTGCCACGTAGTTGATCTTTGCGATCTCTTCCTATTGGCTTATTTTAGTACATGTGTCCTTAGTGAGGGTTTTATTCCCTTTCAGATGACTCAGATTTATCTTAAGAAAATGATGTTAATATAAAAAGAAAAAATAAAAAAGATGTCAGAAGTATTTTTACTTGGCACAAATCCTGTCTAACTAATCATTCTCAACATGGATAGACGACATTTGAATAACATATCTCATTTTGTTGGGATTGTTGGAATTGTGTCCATAAAGTAGGGTGTAATAATTATTTATGAGTATTTAGTTATTTCTCTGACATTTATGTATTACTAAATTTTATGAATCAATGAAAGTTTTCCTTTAATGAAAGTATGTTTATAATTTACTTAAGTCATGGAACTATTGTCAACGTAAGAAGAGTAAAAATAGAGGGTTCCAAACAAACTCTTTTGAAATAGTTCAGAATGTTATTCGCAGTCTAAGGATCGACTGGGCAATCGAGTCTGATTACGACTGTTAGGTTGAACTAAAGAATGCTGGTCTTGGGGCATTGGAGTGAAGACTCTAACGGTTGACCTAGACATGTTATGGAATATGTTGAATAGACCAGTAATAAATTAGTTTGGAGCAAAACCGTTTATCAAGCTCTAAATCTAATTATTACACCTTAAGGGTATTTTCGTGATTACCTTAATCCTGAGGTAGATACGAAACTTGACTTAGTTACTTACGATCTTTGATACGCCAAAGGAGTGAATTCGAATGTCCGAATAATACCTCGACAGTTGGGAACATGATTCACAAAGATGTTAGAGTTACATGATTCATAGATATGATTCAATAATATCACCTTATACTTTATTGATGGGTGTGCGAATAAATAAACCTGGCTAGGTACTTGATGAAATGAATAATTGAATAAAACATGGTGAACTGTGCGAGACAATTCATTGTTATGTCTTTCTTATTCACAATCAATAAAGAAGTTAAAGAAATAATAACTAGAGGGGTAAACGGTGATTTTACATTCTGCTCTTACTATTGATATTCATGAAAGGTAACATAATAAAATATTCTGTGGAGCGTGAAATAAAAGTGTTTACTTGCACCAACAGAAAATGTAGCGCGCATGAATGGAGAGTTGATTCGGCATCGGACTTACGGTGGAGTCGTACGAGTCAGGATCAAATATGTCGAGAATTTATTGAGATAAATTTATCGAGTATTTGGATCCTATAGCTTTATTCATGTAGTTCCATTCGGTTTCAAGAGTAGCTCATAAGGTTTGGAATGGGAAACAACATCAGTTGAACCAAAAACATGTTTTGGACCAAGGTACACTTCCCGAACCCATATGTGATGGGTGTCATCGCTAAAGTATTGAAGAGCGAAATTAATGTTCAAATTAATTAATTGATTAGTTTCCAATTACTGGATAATTAGTAAATAAAAAAATTAATTAATTGATAGTGATCAATTTAATTTATCAATCTGGATTGATGAATTTGAACACAATATTGGCTCTATGAAAGATGTAAAAATCACATAGGGTAGTGTAGGGAGGAGATTTTTGGTAATTTACAACATAAGGATATATGTGTAAATTTTATAATCATTATATAAGGGATGACATTAGAGTTACCTTCTAAGGTGTGTTGACATAACCCTAATCACAGTGTGTGATTACAGAAAATAAGAAAAATGCTCTCTCCCCCCTTTAGAAGTTACTGCCAATTTCTATAGAGGAAGAAGAAAAAATTATGTTTCTTACTTTGTTGTTTTGAGAGCCCACACTCAATTTTTGATGACATCCTTGTGAAATATACTTTTAAATCCTACGAGTGGTTGTTGGTGTGAAGATTATTTGAATTTCTGTGAAGAACGAAGAATGCGAGATGACTAATTGGATTCCACCAAATCAGGATTTCTCCGATACAATAAAGATATAAAATTATTTCTACATATTCTAAATACGTTTATCTAAATACACATGATCATAGAAAATGTTTTATATTTAATATGATTATATTTTTGTTGTGAATTTTTTTTATTTTCTGTCCACAAATTGTTCGTCATTCATTTAATTTTCGTCAAATTTTAAAACCCGATCCAATTGGGATTCTCAGCAGAGGGGGGATTTCATTTTTCTAGCCTCACCATGCTTGTAAGAAAAGGAAAAAATTAACGTTGTTTTTGTTCTTGTCAATATAAAGTTATTTTTTTGTTTAGTAGAGTAATTATTCAGCTTTTTTGTAACAACACTGGCTTGATAGTAATTTTTAGGTGTAACCATAGTTAGTTAATTTGGGGACGGTAAAAATACGGAGTATTATTCGGCATGTATAATTCAAGAATTTAACGGTCAAACATTAGGCTAAAATTCGGTCAATAATACGTGATACCTAAAAATTCGGATACGGGTTTTAAATGAGTATCATACGTTTTCTTTTCAAAAATTCAGTACTAAAAATACGGTTTTAAAATTTATAAATAAATATTAATATAACAATATATTATGAATATGACAATGGAATTCAGAACTAATGGAATTTAAAATAGTCATTAATCCATAAAATCTAATTGAATTAGTAATAAAATTCAGAACTAATGGAATTCAGAACAACTAATGGAATTCAATTAAAACAAAATACTGGAATTCAACTAAGGGAATTCAACCAACTAATGGAATTTCAAGCAAAACAGAGTACTGGTTCTTCTACGATCAACCCACCAAAGTATTGTTTTTATCTTCTACAATCAACTAATGGGATTCAGAACACTACAAATTACAATTCCTTATTATAGTGAGTATCGGCTTTTACAGTTTTTTCAACGAATTCGCCCAGTAATCTACTTTGTTTCTTCAACGAAAACCTTCATAACCCTTTGCATGTTGTAGGCCATAGTGAAGAAGAAGACTTGAGGGACAGGGAAGGGGGTTTCAATTCCAAATTATAAGAAAACAATCAAAATTGTTCAAAATTCAGAGTTGAACTTGAGAGACAGAGGAGAAGGTTTTCAATTCCATGCTCTGATTTTGAGATTCGAAGACCCAAGAGAGAGAGAGAGAGAGAAGTGTGAGAGAGAGAAAAGTCCATACTAGATTGGTCTTGTTCTGAAATCTAAAGTTGTTAGCTGGTGTCTTCGTCTTCTCCGAGATTCAAAATCTGAAGTTGTTCTGAACTCTGAAATCCAAACTCCAAACCAGAATACAGATTACCCGAGACTTGAGAGAGAAGAGTGGTTAGCTGCTCACTGCTGCCCATACTGCTGCCTTCGTCTTCTCCGAGAGAGACTGAGAGAGGGGAAGGGGAAATAGGGTTGGCGTTTAATTCACCGAATATAATACGTTGGCCGAATTATACGCGAACAAAACGTTCACACCCAAAAAGTCGCGTATTTTTAGAGAAAATAAGGAAACGGACAAAAAAGAACGGGAATTGAAAAAAACGTGTATTATACACGTATAATAGGCGTTTTAACCTGGGGTGTAACATGGTTTACACAATGTGGGTTGCATGACTTGGTTGAATTGAATTTTCCTAATTGAACTCTTTTACCCAATTCTCCTCAAAGTTAAGATATAAACAAATTGCCTCTCTGAATCAGCGGAAACATTTTTTAATATCAAACACCTATGAATTATTTTGTTTTCTTTTCAGGGTAATAGTTTGCTACTAACGGAGCCTCTCAGAAATGAAAATGCTTTCTATGTCATAGCAAAGGTAACGACAAATGACAATTGGGGTACATCTGACCATCCAATTATAATTATTTTAACTAATACTTAATTGATTTAAGTATTTGATATCATTTTTTAAATAATTCATGCTGACAAAAATTCTAATTGAAGATTTTTTCAATTTATCTAATAATTTAAATTAAGTAATAACGAAACAACATTCAATTAATAAAAGTTAATATATGTATATATGTCCATAAAGTTCGAACAACATATAAATTAAGTAAAAAAGTAAAAAAAAACCAGCAAAAACAGTAAAAAAAAACTTAAAAAACAGTAAAAACAGCCAAAAAAATTAAAATCTCTAAAAATTTAAAAATAAAAGTAAAAAGCAGCAAAAGCGGCAAAAAATTTTAAACTAAAATTTTAAAAAACTGTAAAAAACAGAAAAATATAAAACCCATAAAACAGTAAAAATTTAAAAAAAAATATAAAAACAATTATGATCATTGTCTTTTTCAAACTAAAATTGGAAAAAAAAATAAATCACATTAACATGTAATAAGGATAAGAAAATTAACACTACAAACACATTAAAGCAAACAAAATTTAATTAACTAAAAAAATAAATGGAGTTAAAAATGAATAACACTAAATGTCAACTAAATAGATTATTACCTTAATAATAGTATGTGCTAATTGCTTGGATGAATGAAAGAATGATGAAATGAAGTAAAAATAGTTGTGTTGAATAGAGAAATGAAGTAAAAAGAATGGTAAAGTTGAAGTCAGAAGTAAATAAGAATAGTAGTTTAATAGAAAAAAGAGATAAAAAGAAAAAAGAAAAAATTGAATTAATAAAAAAAATTACCAAAACTCAACCATTATTAAATACTCAACTAACAAATTAAAAACTAACTACCTAAATATTAATTAAATACCCAAAAAGTCACAAAATTAATTAAATTTTTGTTTTAAAAATATTTGGGGGAAACACAAGAAAATTATTTACTTTTACTACAGCGTGAGATTTACAAAAAAAATTATTTTTATATTATTTTAATGACGGTAGGAACCACGCCAAATGTTGCTAATTAAATTTAAAAATGTTTAATTAGTAACATTTATTATTCTTGATTTATTATGTTAGGTATTATATTCATAGTACACATATTACTATTAGAAAAATTATTTTTAAATAACCTATTCATAATTTAAAGTTATTAAATTATTTTTATAATTAAAAATGTCATAAGAATGTCAAATTATGGGTGACGGGCATATTGCGGCCGCCAGCCACAATAATCTCTTGTGTTGTAGAGGTGTGGTTTTATTAACTTTTTTCTTTTTTATTATAAGTTTTTCTTTTCTTTTTTGCTCTCGCGAGCATAGTTGGCTCGGTCTGTTCGATCGCATGGGTCCTCTTTGCATCTCGCTAGGATGGTGAGCCCTCATTTCCTCTTTTCGCTGCCTTTTTTTTTCTCAAATTGTTTGATTTTATGTTCTTATTGGTGGAGACTTCATGGATTTGTGTGAAACTTAGCCATCGGTTGGCATCGCTGCTAGGCCGTGTGCTGGAATTTCAGTTAGTGCAATGGTCTTGTTCGTTTATTCTTTTTTCCCTATGTATAAATCATTTCCTCTGATATTGAAGAGAAACTATTTCTCTTTATGCTTCTGTGTTTGTATTTTTTGTTTTCAATGGCGGGTATAAATTTTTGGGTGTTCAGTTCTAGGTTAAATTTCTTCCATTGATGTTCATTCAATTCTTCTTCCTGGATGTATATTAAGTGCTTTTCATTTTTTTCTTGAAGATCAATCGAACTCAATTTTAGGAGGACGATGAGCATTAAAAAAGTTTTGATATTTTAGCTTAAATTTTTTCTTAAAGTTGGAGATCTGTACTGAACTTGTGTTAGATCTGTGTTCATATCCTTTTTTGTTCATGTTGTTTGTTCAGTGATGGTTGCTTTGACTGTGGTGTGTTGGGAGTTCAGTTCTAGGTTAAACTTTTATAGTCAGACTTTGAATGATGAATTTTCGGGGCAAGTTCTCGAACAATCATCCTACATGATTTGCAATAAGCATAGTGCTTAGTCTATTATGGTTGGCTAGGGCTTGAGGTTTGACAAGGTGATGGAAAGAAGCATTGAATAAGACTCAAGCTCTAATAATCCCTGTTATGAAGCACAGAAAACTTTCAGTATCTGTGATTTGTTGCGGTTTTTCAATGATCTCGTAGATATCATATTAGATAGGTTATTTCTGTCGGTACTTCACTAAAAGATGCTATTACTATTTCCACGGTTTGTGTGATGGCCTTATTAATTAAGACCTTTGCTGATAATTATTAGCTGTTGAATGAACTTTAGAACTTAGTAAACTCAAAGAAAAAGGAAAAGAGAGAAAGCAGTTGTAATTCTATATTCGTGCAGTGGAATATCCATTCCAGACTTCAGTGGCATCTATTTGAGTACTAGCTTGGGAGCTAAATTGTTTACCTACATTGTCATTGATATGCACTGTTCTCATTAACTTTTGAAAATAATTTACGTTTATAGATAGCTTTATGGAAAGTTAAGCCTAGTTTTAGCTAACTTTGTCTTTCTTTTTATGCTTTGTTTCTTTGTACACAAAATGTGCACACACCTCAAACACATATTTTCTTTTATGCTCTCTCCCTGTACACAAAAGTGCACACAACTCAAACACATAATGTCTGAAGGGCTCTAAACACAAATCTGATATTTGTTTTTTTTTTTGTTTGATGTAAATGGATGGAGCAACTCTAAATGTGAAACTTAATATTTGATTTCTAGTGACTCATATACATGATCTCTTTCCATATTCGGCAGTATTTCCAAATGGATCCTGGAACTTTTGATAATTATGGAGGAGTTGAACACCTTAGGTACAACTTTGAGGTTTGTTCTTACCATGTCCAGATTGGTCAATTACAATTTTGGCGTCTTTTTCCATTTTAAGTCAATTAGATTGCTACTTTTTTTAGTTGTGATTTGAGTCCTAAATTTTCCCGCTTTAATCAATATATTTTGGTCAATTACTTC
This sequence comes from Datisca glomerata, assembly GCA_003255025.1. Classification (NCBI taxonomy): domain Eukaryota; kingdom Viridiplantae; phylum Streptophyta; class Magnoliopsida; order Cucurbitales; family Datiscaceae; genus Datisca; species Datisca glomerata. The sequence continues at coordinate 2,469,800 of QANY01004652.1, forward strand.
GACTATGAAGAATCATGTCCACCCACAACAGGTTACCCTAGGTCACCTGTTTATTGACACTTAAATGATTCGCCCATAAATTAGTTCTAATTAATTGTGAAAAAAATATTCTAGTTAAATTTGAAAAAAATATTCTAGTTAATTTTTTTTGCAAACTTAACCATAAATAAAATTAAAAACTGCTATATCTAATAACATAAAGGTAAGATAATAATTTTCAAGTACGTCATTGGATAACTTTTTTTTAATGAACAATTATTTTAAGTTGAGTCATTTATCACTTATTTTGTAAATACGCTTCAATTATTCATGATCACAGTGCATGTTGAATTTAACAAAAAATATAATAACTTATGATTCTATTTTTATAATTTATTTTCAACACCAATTACCGCCTTTTTTCGGACAATAAAATCCAAAAACTTACAAACTCAAAATAGAAACATTAAAATAATGAGAAAAATTCTTCAATGAAGATGAATGAGTATAATTACTATTTTTCAAAAATTGAATCAAGATTATGGAAGTATAAAAAAATTCTTGATTTATCCAATAAGTAGCTTGCAGAAATTAAAATTTTCACCATTCCTTATGATTTCTAAGTATTTGTGGTGATTCAGTTTTTGCATAGAAATAATTCATTTTTCATTTACTATGCAATTTCACTTTTACTTTTTGTAATTGTTGCTTTCGAATTGATTGTGTATTTATTTCTTAGGTTAAGTTTGTAGAAATATATAAGTTCGTTCTTCCTCAAACAATTTGTGAGGAAAAGTATCAGGTAGTGTGAAAAATTATTTAAACTAAAATATTTAATTTTCAAAGGAAGAGAAAAGTAAATTCATTTTTGGGTTAAATTTGTGGGCTGATCAACTGGAGTTATATTGATTGCTTTGCTCATTAATTGAATAAAATTTTGACTTTGCAAAAAACGATTTGTACAAGTTTTGTTTTCAAAGAGTTTTCCCACCATCGTCTCCCACCTTTGCCCATCGTAGAGTAAGGATACTTGGTTCATGGGTTTCTTTAAGGTACTTAATGTGATTTTCTGGTCTTATTTTCTTCCGATTATTATGGTTTTTTGCTCCGTTTTGAGCATATTTTGGTTTCAATTTTGATGTGTATTATGAATATTCTGTCTGTTGCTTCAATTTCTTCAGATTCTGTATATTGTTTCCATTTTATAGTAAATTGATTTACTGGTTTAAAAAGTCTTTTGCTCTGTTTCCAAATGACATTAATTTGTATTTTGTGTTGCATTGGAGTTATAGATAGCTGCAATAACTTCACTATTTTAGAAAGTTAGCCTTAGCCATTAGGATGTGTGATAGGTGCTGTGTAATAGGTGCCACAGAACCGAATCTTAAGCTAAGATTAGGTTCATACGAAATTTATATTTCAGTTAGGTACAATATTTTTCTAATTAATCGACTGGATCGATCTGAACTGTGAATATTTTTATTTTTCATCTTCATTTTCAAAGCTTGAATTTTCATAAAATTTAAAGTTTAAAGCAGAAAAAATACAACTTCTTATCATTCCAAAAGAAAAATTCATGCCCACAATCAACTTTTTAATTGTAGGATTATGCTCTTTCTTAAATTTTTTCTTTTTAATCATTTTTTGCATTTTTCTACAGAACGCAAAACTTTTATTCTTTTAAGAAAAACAAACAATTTTCATTACGAATTTTAGATTATAGTCATAAAATTTCATTGGTTGGTTACAAGGATTAAAAATATAGTATTTAAAATTATTTTAGATGTTTATTTAGAAGAGTTATGTTTAATATAAAATGAGAGAATTATATATAGATATTAGATTAAATAAAACAATCAAATGTTTTTGTCAATTATGTGTCGCCATTTTTTGGAAGGGGAACGGCCCCTTGCCACAATAACCTATTTTCTAATTTGTTGGAATAAAAAGCTAAAGTAACAATTAATTAATTAATTAAAAGAAATGAAAGATTAAAAATCATTTTGAAATAAAGCTTTTAGTTCATCAACACGAAATTAAAGGAAGATGAAGACCTCTTTAAAGGACTTGTGCCATATATAAGATGTAATTAATTAGCCATAATATTCATCCTATCATGTGATTTGCAATCCTTCAAATGTTAATGGCTTTGTTTTTTCTGTCCGTTAGAGTTTATAGGACAAAACTAGATTCTTCATGTCAGCGACGTACCGATTTAGATTTCAGCGGCACGCATCATATGCACCTCCATTTTAGGTTGCAGGGTACCATGCATCATGCACCTACTAGTAGGCACTCGTGTATTTTTAACAACTAATTAGAGTTTAGGAAGTTGATTCTCTAACTAATTCATATTCTCTTTGTTTAATATTCATCTAATTCTTTAACTAATCTAATACTCTTTATTTGGTATTGATCTAATTCTTTAACTAATCTAATACTCTTTATTTGGTATTGATCTAATTCTTCGTACTGTATGTATGCAAAGTGCATTATCTACATTCTTGAAAGTTAAAAAATCAAACACAACACTGAAGAAAATAAGTAATGTTATTTCCACAACTTGTGATGTATCACAAATTTTTGTGACAAAAATAGATTACTTGTAATTTTTTACACTATTAAAATACCCCAATCTAGTTTTTACCACATAGACTTATATATGATTCATCACAAGTTAGTCTAAATTGTATTTTTCTCATTCTATAAGTATCATTAGTTAGCGCTACTTGATTTTTAATTGCGGTGAGCCAAAATTTTACATCTCTTTTTTACTTCAAGAGCCTTTCCTTATCTTAGCTCATTGAAGCTACATTTGAGTTTCTTTCCCCCAAGCTTCCACAACAACCACTTACAATCTCACATCACTTGTTATTGATTGATACTAACTTGTGATATTTAGCTCTAAGAAGATATGGGTAAAGGTCTTAGTTCTGTTAATTTTCTTATGTTTCCCTTCATCAGTGCTCTCTCAATCGATATGTCCATCATAGAATAATATGTATTTCATGGACTATTACCTGAAAATTTCATGCCATCAACTTCTATAACATATACCGTATTTTATAATACGAAGTTAGCATTGTTCTTAGTTTCACTTTTCTTTAAGAGAAATTGTTAAAGTAGCATGGTTGTTAAGCTAATTAAAACTTTTTTATGTAACAGATTAAGGACAAACCATTATTCCGAACTATGAAAAGTTATTGGTTTGCACTCAAGAACTATGAAAAGTTATTGGTCTGCACTCAACAATGACAAAGAGAATTTTGACTTTTTGACAAAATCATTAGCAAAAACATGGATTATGTGGTGAAATGTTAAATCAAAGTTATTTCTCGATGACCATTAGGTTGGAAAGGATTTACTCGGACGAGTTGTTTCAAAGTTAGTCTCTTTACTCATTTTAGTATTTTTAAATTTATTTATATTATATTCTAATTTAATTTTTTAAATGTTTATAGCTCAAGTTATTGGGACCACGAGCCGATATCGCACTAGAGAAAATTGTTATAGTAGTATTTTTTAACATTTTAAACGTCAATCCGCGATTTACTTGCAACAAAGATATAAATGAATTTGATAAACTTTTGAAGGTTTGATTCTGCATTAACACAAGTACTAGAGATGTGGATTGCAAAAGTTCGTATTCTACTTTTGACGCAGCGAACTCCAAAATTCTTTTCCTATCCTACTCGCTACTCTCTTCCACTTGATTTACTTCATCTTAGAAGAGAGTAGCATTTGGATGGCAAAATAATTTTGGAGTTTGCTCCGCTACAACTAGAATTCAAACTTTTACCACCATCCACAACATCTCTAGTAGTTGCGTTGATGCAGACATGAACCCCCAAAAGTTGGTCATATCTATTCTTATCTTTATTGTATTTCAATTGAGATTCTGAGTTTTAAATGTTTACAATAATCCTATACCAATCTTCTCTAGTGTGATATTAGTTTGTCGTATCAACAACTTGAGTAATACACATTTAAGAAATCAAATTAGATTATAATATAAATTAATTTAAAGAACATAATTCAAATGAGTAAAGAGACAAATTTTTAAGTAGCACGTTCGACTAAATCTGTTCATTGATAATGACAATGGAGAAATAACATTAATTTGTCATTCCAAGGCATGATCATTTTTTTACCATTCATTTTGCCAAAAGTAAAAGTTATTTTGACCATGATTGAGTGCGGGCCAAGTTGGGAAGAATGACCAATTATTAATATGTTACAAAAAAAATTTTGATAACTTAGTAATTATGCTACCTTAACAATTTTTTTTGAAGAAAAAATAAAAACTAAGAAAAATGCTACCTTGGTACTAGAAAGTATGGTACATGTTCCAGAAGCTGATGGTGTGGAATTTTCAGGCTATATTCCATGAATTGTAAATTTCATTGGAATCAAAGATGTGCATATAGTAGGAAGTAAATCACATGAGGGCAAGTTTGAAATACGTATCATTATTTGATAGATATGTTGGTTGAAAATGTAATCATAAAGAAAAACATAAAAAAAATTAGTAGAACCAAGACCTTGACACATATCTTCTTCGAACTAAAAATCAAAAGTTGGTGTCAATTGATATGGGGTTGTAAATGGTTGTTGTGAAAGCTAAGTATTGAAATAATAAACTATAGTTAGTCTTTGAATTTTTTTTTGTATTTGCTACAGTTTTATGACTCTTTATGTATTTTACTAATCATGAAAAATCTTGAACCTCTAGCAACTATAAGAAAATTCTAGAGATCAATTATAATAAATCAAATTTATTATTTGAACAGAAAAAAACACGAATATAGTTTCAACAGGCTAAGATAAAGAAATGCAGATAAATTAAATAGGCTAAGATAAATAAATGATGATAAATTAAAAAAGAGATATAGAGTTGTGGTTTACTGTAATAATAAATAATGAAGCGCCAATCAATAATATTTATAGGATGGAGGAAATACAATTTAGACAGACTTGTGATGAATCACATGTAAGTCTATGCGGAAAAAGTGGATTAGGGCATTTCGATAGTGTAAAAAATTATAACCATTCTATTGTTGTCACAAACTTAGTGCAATTTAAACATACTTGTGATGAATCACATACAAGTCTATGTGGAAAAAGTGGATGATGGCAATTTGATGAAAAATCACTATTTATTTCCTCCAGTGTTGTATTCAATTTCTTAATTTCCAAGAGCTCCAACAGACGGAGAAAACAAAGCCATTTACATTTGAGGATTGTAGATCACGTGGTAGGATAAGTATTGTGGCTCATCAATTTACATCTTATGAACGCGCAAGGCCTCTAACGAGGTCTCCATCTTCCTTTGAATTTCCTGTTGATGAACTATAAGCCTTATTTCAAAGATGCTTAACAAGTTTTCATCAATTACTAAATTGATGAATTCCTCAATTTAATTCAATCATAAAATTGATGAATTTTTTCAAGGGAAGATGCAATCGGGATATAATGTAATGTAAGAAGAAATAATTGGTTTATGGGTTGGGTATAATCCACACTCTTTCTATATGTTTGGATATCAACAAGTACATGAATCCACTAAGCTTTTTTTTTTAAATATGCCTCACTATACGATGATATTTGACTTCTATTGAGTCCTGCAATGTGTACGGACCCACTTTAAATACATTTATATTCCATTTAGTGGTAGTTTTACCCTTCAAATAGGGTGAATGAAGAAGAGGATCATCTCTCCTCTCCAACGTGCCGCGTAACTACATCGGACATTGACTTTTAGTAGAATCAGTCACGACTTTCATATTTGATTACTTGATAAGCACAATGAAAAATGGGCAAATGGCTCACATTCTTTTGAAAATCTTAGCTGAGAAATGGTGGGATACAACACACTCATTTCATCTAGATGAAGTTGGTGAGTTAAAACGATCCTATTGGACTGTCCTGCTAATACTAGGCTGAGAGTCGGAGGCCGACAACTGGATTATGACTTGGAAATTTACAACAACAAGAAACATCGAATAGGTAGAGTCGGACTCTAGAGGCTTCTTCATTCACATCCTCATCATATGAGCACTGCCTTTTCGTGGGCAACCCAATTTCTATAAGGACCATTGCTTCCATCCCAAAAGTAAGAGAGAAATGAGTCTCTCATATCGACCCTCAAGCCGTGGTTCGGTAAGACCACATGACTCTAACAAGTTCTTCTGGCCATGCTCCTTTCAGGTCTTGGAGCCTCACCTTCAGCGTATGCTTGATAAACTTATTGATGGCCTCCACTTGTCCATTAGCCTGAGGATGGGCCGGGGAAGACTTGGTGTGCTTGATGCCAAAGCCATCACAAAATTCCTTAAACCTTGCATTATCGAACGATTTTTTGTTATCTGTCACGATAGTATGAGGAGTGCCAAATCTGTATAAAATATTTTTTCACAAAAAAGTTGTCATCTTTTGTTCTGTAATTGTCACCAACAGCTCAGCCTCAATCCACTTGGTGAAATAGTCCACAACTACTAAGGCAAATTTCACTTGCCTCTTGCCCATTGAGAGGGCCTATGAGGTTGATCTCCCACTACGAAAAAGGCACAGAGTAATCACAGACGTAAGCTCCTGTAGGGACTGCTGAAGGTAATGGGTGAATTTTTTGCAGTGATCACATCTTCTCGCGAAATCATTTGCATCTCTTTTCATAGTAGGCCAGTAATAGCCCTGTCAAATTAGTTTGTATGCCAAAGCTCGTCCTCTTAGACGGTTTCTTCATGTGCCCTCATGCACCTCTTTTGTGACATAGTCAACCTCCACCTTTCTCAAGCACCTTAGGTATGTTAGTGAAAAACACAATTGGTATAGGATTCACTCTAGTAGCATATAACGAGCTGAGGCATACCGAACTCATCTTTCTTTAGTTTTGTCTTGTGGGAGTTCCCTTAACTAAGATAGCATATGATGAGATTTATCCACTAGACCTTGGCAAGGTCCAATTCCATAGACTCCAACACCCCAATGCTTGGGCAGGCGAGGTGTTCCACCGGGATATTCCTGTCTAGCTCATGCCCAGATGCTGAGGCTAGTCTTGCCAGTGAGTCTACATTACTATTCTGGGACCTCAGGATGTGGTCGATGCTGCCAAGTCTTAAGAGGAGGGTCTTGACCTGAGTAAGGTATTGTTCTATGCGTTCCTCTTTGGCTTGGAAGTCACCATTCACTTGCCCCACTACAAGTGCGAGTCGTTGTATATTATAAGATTCTTCACCCCCAAGGCCATAGCCAACCTCAGGTCTGCTAGCAGTGCCTCCTACTTTCCTTCATTATTTGTGGCTAAAAATCCAAACTTGAGGGCATACTCGAGCTTGATCTGGTTAGGAGTGATGAGGACAAGACCTATTCCGCTGCAAGCTGCATTAGTGGATCCGTCGACGTAAAGTTCCCATAGTGTTTCTTCATCTTCGATTGAGGTCGGGGCTAACTCCACCAAGAAATTAGTGATGGCTTGACCTTTGATTGCAGTCCTTGGTTCAAACTTTATTTCAAATTCTAATAACTCAATAACGCCCTTATATATCCTTCTAGACACTTCGGGTTTCATCAACACCTACTTCAGTGGATACTCGATCCTAATGGTGATTGGGTGTGCCTGAAAATAGGGTCTCGGTCTTCGGGCAGAGGTAACAAGTGCATAGGCTAGTTTTTCCAAGTCTGGGTATCGTGACTCAGCATCGATGAGAACTTCGCTGGTGTAATACACAGGCCTGTGAATTTTCCCTTCTTCCCTGACTAGGGTTGAGCTAACGGTCGTTGGAGTGGAAGCCATGTACATGTAGAGAACCTCCCCTGGGACAGGCTTGCTCAACAAGGGTGGCTTTCTTAAATACTTCTTCAGCTACCTAAAGGCCTTGTTGCATTCATCTATCCATAGAAAATCCTTTCCTTTTTTAGTGCTAAAAAAAGGGTAGGCATTTATCTATAGCTCGGGACACGAATCGATTCAGGGTAGCCACTCGTCCATTCAACCGTTACACTTCTTTTACGTTTTGTGGTGGTTGCATCTCCACAAGGGCTTGGATCTTATATAGGTTTGCTTCAATCCCCTTTTGGTTTAGTATGAACCCAAGAAACTCCCCTGCTCCTACTCTAAAAACACACTTGGCTGGGCTAAGCCTCATGTTGTACTCCCTTAAAGTGGAAAAGGTTTCGACTATCTGTCAAGAATGAGGTAATAGTGGTGCTCTTAACAAGCATGTCATCAATGTATACTTCCATGTTCCTCCTTATTTACTTTACAAACATCTTGTTAACAAGACGCTGATATATGGCCCCAACATTCTTCAACCCAAAGAGCATGGCTCTATAATAATGCAAACCCATTTTTGGTGGTGAATGCAGTCTTTTCTTCATCCAAGGGATACATTCTTATCTGATTGTAGCTCGAGTAGGTATGCATGAAACATAAAATCTCATACCCCGATGTGGCATCCATCAGCTGGTCTATCCTTGGAAGTGGGAAGCTATCCTTGGGGTAGGCCTTGTTAAGGTCGGTGAAGTCAACACACATTCTTCACTCTACATTAGGTTTATTCACCATCAATATATTTGCTAGCCACTGGGGGTAGTGGACCTCTCTGATGGGTTGGGCCTCCAAGAGCTTGTTCACTTCTTCGTGGCCTTGGTCCTTATTTTATCAAATTGTCACCTCCTCTACCTAACTGGCTTAGCCTCGTGGTTCACCATAGTCTGTGTACTATGTACTTTGGATCTATCCTCGGCATGTCATCATGTGTCTAGGTGAAGATTTCCATGTTAGATTAGAGGAATGTAATTAGCTCAGCTTTTGATTCACCGGTGAGGTTACTCCCAATCTTAGTCACTTTAGATAGGTCACCTGTAACCAGCACAAATTCCTTAACCTCATCTACTGGTTCCGTGTGATCCCTGCATTTCTCTCGGTCATCCGATGTCATTTACAACGGGGTGTCTTGTGGGGTGACACTTTATCTTTCTTCCACCATGTCCTCGGGATCTTGGAGCATTAAAATGGGCATTTCTCTCCTGTGCAACGACGTGGCATAACACTCTCTAGAGGACCTCTACCCCCTCTGATAGTTTTCACACCATGCGGAGTGGGGAACTTCATGCCTTGGTGGTAGGATGAAGGGACTGCTTTAGCCATGTGTATAAATGGTCGTCCCATGATCTCGTTGTAAACGTGGGTGTCGTGTACCACCAGAAACTTTGTCACCAACGTGACTTGCTATGGGTACTGTCCCATGGTGACCAGAAGTTCAATGCTCCCCTAGGGGAATGTGATTTCTCCTCTAAAGCCTACTAGGCTTGTGGCCTAGGGAATCCTCTGAGGACCATGACTCAGCAACATCTCGAGGGTGAGACCAGACCAACAATATTTCTACTCTACTCCACCCTCTACACCTGCAACTCGAGAAGGTAAATTAGGAGACCAAAGAAAGAGGGTGGTCTCATTTTTACCCCTCTGAAACTTAAATCAATAAGGGATGAAGGAGAGCAAAGTAAATAACTAGTTGGAATTTGTTGTGTACCTCTTCAAGTGCATTTACTAGGGTATTTATAGTGAAGCTGGTCTCAAGGTTGGGTTGGTCTCCGTACTACAGGCCTCCCTTCCAACAGGGTGCCTCCTCGGATCGACCCTGGGCTTCGGGCTTCTATGATTGGCTTGGTGAGGTACGAGGTAACAGGTGTTGACCTCTTATGTCAGGACACCCTGTGCTCACGCCCTTTAATGTACTTCCTCGGCCTCCATTGGAATTTCCATATTAAATGCTTATGATGACACTCTGTCGGGCGCAGGTTGACTGACTCCTTGGATTTTGGAATTCATGCATTTTCTCATTCCCCCCTCTCTGATTGGTCTAAGCATATTAAATGTATTCGATGACACCCTGCAGACTTCTTCCTTGGTCTAGGTGTCGTTGAACTAAGACGGGAGATTTCTCGCCCTTATTTCCTCCTCTCTCTATTGGGACTTAGTCAAAACACAAGTCGATTAATTCGAACACCTTCTGCGACCCTCCAGGTTCTTTAGACTTAATCACAAGGAAGGTACCCGTCTTGGACTCAGGAAGGTAGACATTAGGGTTAAGTCCTATTTGCATCAGGGCTTCCATCCCTAGTATGTCAATAGAACGACCCCCATCGATAAGTAATCGAAGGACTCAAATGTTTGCAATGGCGAAGGTGACTATCAAGGCATCATTGTGGGGCTGGTGGACACCTACTAGTTGTTGATCTGTAAAGATCACATCTTCTTGTGCAGGTATGAAGTAACAAATGTTAGTGACATGTTGCTCTCTGTTAAGGTAATGAGTGGTTATAGGGGCTGCATTGAAATAGGCATCAAGTTCCCTCCTTTCTTTCTAGGCTAAGTTCCTCCGACTCTGGTTTGAGTTGCCTCCGTGTAGTCATCCCCATATGGTTCTTACTTTCCTAGTGGTTGTTTCCGGGGGTCTTGCTTCCTTGTCAGCCGTCCGCAGTGACGGTGGGCTATGCTCTCATTGCCTGGCAGCCATATACTCTTTAAGATACCTTCTCTGGACCAAGTTTTGAGTTCATGTTTGAGATCAAGACATTCAGCTCTGTGATGTCCATGGTCTTTATGAAACAAGAAATATCTATTCTTGTTTTGGTGCTCTAGGTTTCCTTTCAATTTTTTTGGCCATCTCCGCAACCCCCTATCTTCGATTTGCATAAGTATCTGCTCCTGCGGTGTTGTTAATGGAGTTAGGTTAACAAATCGATCTACACGTAAAAAATTTATCTTGCCAGGTTCAAGTGGTCTTATTTCCTCAGGGGTCTTTTCTTCCCTCCATGCTGGTCAGGTTCCTTCTTTTCTTCCCTTGTCGTGTCATTGGTTCGATCCCCATCTCGCGAGCTTAGGATCTCAACTAGGCTCATGTACTTCTGGGCGCGGGTAAGGAGCTTAGTGAAACTTCTGGGTGTCTTCTTTGCCAAGGACCATAATAACCTTTTGTCACTTAGCCCGGCCATCATTGCCGTGAGGGCTATGTCATCATTGTATCCCTCCACTTTCAGGGTCTCCGCATTAAACCTAACAACATAGTCATGTCGGTTCTCATTTCTATGTCGCCTGACGGTGATGAGATGAGTGGTAGGCTTCCTCTACTCTCTACCTCCTAGAAATTGATGGATGAACATCTTGTTGAGTTCATCAAATGATGAGATAGATCTTGGCTTTAGCTGTCGATACCAAGAGCAGGCTGAAGATACTAGTGTAAGAGGGAACATTTTACACATAATAGCCCATATGGTACCTTAGAGCTCCATCCAAGTACCTAGTAGGGTCCCTAGTGCTGTCGTAGGGCGTGATGGATGGCATCTTAAACCGTGGGGGCATCTTAACACGGATGGTCTCCTCTATGAATGGAGATTTTGCATGCTGAAGTAGGGCCTTTACCGAGTAGGGGACCTCCATAGCTCAAACTCGCCTCATGTCACCAATTTGCTCTCGGAGCTATTTTATCTTCGCCCCTAGCCCCACATCACTTTCTGCTGTGTCTTCGACTTCAGCCTGCAACTTCCTTTTTCACTGAGCATTGTGCGTAGATCCTCGTGTTGTTAGGATGCGCACCCTAGGGTCTTCCAACACTAGTCCCAGCATTCCAGTCTTGTTGTTCCACCTCCTCTTCTATGTCCTCCTCTAGATTATGGGTCCCAACGTGACGGGCTCGACCCTGATGGGTAAGGGCTTTGACCTGCCTCTGTATTTCAGCAATTTCCTCTTGTTGGGTTTGGTGGTTTCTTCGGGCGTTGACCTACAATTTGGTTAGGGTATTGGGGCTGGCACTTCATTAGGAATTGGGGGCTCCCTTGAATGCACAAAAGGGCGGGCCCTCTGTTAGATCTTGTTATCCAATTGGATCTTTGACTCATTCTTTTGACTCTTCAATTGGAAACTATGAAGCAATATATGTTTATCCTTTCGTTCCCACAGGCAACGCCAGTTGTTAGCGGCTAAATCTCGAGGGTGAGACCATGCCAACAATGTTTCTATTCTACTCCACCCTCTACACCTACAATGGAAGAAGGTAAAGTAGGAGACCAAGAAAAGGTGGGTGGTCTCCTTTTACCCGTTTGAAACTTAAGTCAGTAAGGGATGAAGGAGAGCAAAGTAGAAGAGTAGGTTGAATTTTTTGTGTAGCTCTTCAAGTGCATTTACTAGGTTATTTATAGTGGGAAGCTGGTCTTAAGACTGGGTTAGTCTCCGTATTGCAGGCTTCCCCTCCAATAGGGTGCCTCCTTGGATCGACCTCGGGTTTCAGGCTTCTCTGATTGGCTTGGTGAGGTACGAGGTAACAGATGATGACCTCTTATGTCATGACAACCTGTGCTCGTATCCCTCAATGTACTTCCTCGACCTCCATTAGACCGGCCATATTAAATGCTTATGATGACACTCTGTTGGACGCTTGTTGACTGACTCCTTAGATGTTGGGCTTCATGCATTTTCTCATTCTTCCCTCTCTGATTGGTCTAAGCGTATTAAATGTATTCGATGACACCCTGCAAACTTCTTCCTTGGTCTAGGTGCCCTTGAACTAAATTGGGAGATTTCCCGCTCTTATTTCCTCCTCTCTCTATTAGGACTTAGTCAAAACATAAGTCGATTAATTCAAACACTTTCTGCGGCCCTCCAGGTTCCTTAGACACTTAATCAAAAGGAGGGTACCCTTCTTAGTCTCGAGTGTCCCCGAGATCGAGGCCTCGGTCATCCTCGAGGTCGAGGCTCGGTCATCCTCGAGGTCGAGGCCTCGGGCTTCTCTGAGGTCGAGGCCTCGAGTGACCTCGAGGTCGAGGGGAACCTCGGGTGACCCTGAGATTCAGGTCTTGGGTGTCCCCGGGATTCAAGTCTCGTATGACCTCTGTGCTTAAAGATCTTTTTAGATATCCAAAAAATAAGTATAGCAAATCTTAAAAAACATCGAATATTCTTTTTACCAAAACGAGGGAGTGTGTAAAGATACGTTAGATTAAAAAAAAGACTTGAGTTTGAGAAGCTTGTTGATATTGTAAAAGGTGGATAACGTTTGCACGCCAAAATTTGTCACCAATTCATGGAGATATGTAGATTTCGTCCGTTTTAATTTAGCTTTTTATGGTATGACAACACAGCCAAGATAACGTGAAAATAAAAAATAGAAAGAAATAATCAAAACGCACCTGAGAAAATGGGGGTGGTGGACATCCACTCGTAGTAGTACAGGGCAAATGTTCCTTAAAATGGATTCCAACAGCCTTAATTATTTGATTCCCCTCTTTTCCCCCTCCCAGTTTGTTGGGATACTTCATTATAGTATCTGACGGTGAAGTTTGGGGAAATGGCTCCCCTCATGTTTGGAGCCAACGGCATGTGTGGATCATGATCATTAGTTCAAAAATTTAAATAACGCAGATCTACTCTACACAAAAAAAATTGAACTGATTTGATATTATTTTTTTAATAACAAATATGATCCGTCTATTTCTTAAATGGATGGATCATATTAAAAATAACACTCATGTTTTTAGGAATAAGTTGATTCATATTTGAGATTTTCTCTCACTCCGTTCACATGCTTATTTATTAAGGAGAAATTCAGTTTGTGTTAACACAAATGTTTTTTTTATTCTCATACATGATTATATATTGACGTTCTGAATTAATTATGCAAATTGTTGCAGCACAAGTGAGAGTGGTAGAATTGTGATTTTTAAATGGATCTCATAGATCAACTCTTAATATAAATATATAAAAGAATAATTATAGACGAGATTGTCTCTGGTTGGATGTCTGAACATTTTTATAACGTCCTGACCTAGTAGTCGAGTCTCCGAATACATTTCCAACGGCTCCAAAAATAAATACACCTCACTAAATGATTTTTATTAATCAACTCATGTGTTGAATCGCTTTTATTACATCACTCACTAAATGATTTTAATTTATATTTTAACTAAAATATAAATGACTGACACATCATTTCATTAGTTAATTAAAATGTAATCAATAACCTGTTAGTTCACATTTAATGAGAATAATAATAACAGATGGGGATCATAGAAATCAAGCATAGAAATCAAGCACCATAAATTAATATGATGAACATGATGTAGAGTAATGTAACACTATTGACTAAGGTTTAGACCGTTAAGCCTTAAACTAACTGATTTGTTAATTGTTAATATATTAATTTTAGAAAATTATTTTAATAATAATAACTACTTTATATGCTTATGAATTGATTCACAAATCACTTGACAAGACAACCGAACGAAAAGTGATAAAAATTTTCGCTACAAAATTCAGTCAATTATTCCCGGAATTGGCAAAACGGGAGAAATGAGATTTCTTTTTATTTTTTATTTTATTTTACTCTATTTTGATATAAATGAACTTGAATATTTTTTGTTATAGTTTGAAAATCGATATTTTTTGTCTTTTTCATGTTTTGGGGGGCCTTAATAAGTTTTGCATGCAGTGGGTGTTCATCTCAAGCTGTGGTTCGCTTACAGGCTAAAAACAGAGACTGCTTTGTTAGATGGCATTTGTGCCAAAGACAACGAAATTCCAACAACTAAATCACCAAAAGATGCATTCATCAAAATTCCAACAACTCATATATATCAATCCAAAAAAAATTGTCATTTCAGTTTTTTCAAGTTTGAAATCATCATTCGACGAATGATGCAACAATCAATTAAACGTATTGATTCATTTCTCAAACACCAGGCCACACGACTTTGTCCTCATGGGCGTACCTAAAACGTTGTGAGTGTCATATATCGTAGCACCCACGAGACTTTCAATAAATATACACAGAATTTGATGCTAGTTTAAGACTCAAAATTCAACAATTATCCAATTGTTAAATTCAATCTGATATACCATGTGTCGTAGTGGTGATTCAATAAATATTTGTTTTTAGAATTTTAAAACCATACTGTAGTTTAATCAGGACTTACCATCAAAATTAAACCAAGTCAGCTATTAATTGTCACATGTGGTGACTTATTGGTCCAATTTTATCCTCAAACTAATTAACAAACCATCGTGTAAATGATTTTTCTTAGATTTTGAGAAAAATTAAGGAAAATATGTTAATATCGATCGAACTTGTAGTATTGTTTGTTCAATGTAAAGAAAGGCTTGATAATTCTCAAAAATCTCTGAGAGTCCAAATCTCTTGTTTTATTAAGTAAATAGGGTTAATATAGACCTCTCATTACATGAGTTTAATTGAAAATAGTCAAATAGTAACCAAAGCATTATATGAGGTCAGGTCCAGGATCACATCCATTCGTGAGAGCTCCTTTCCTTTTTATCTTTCATCTGTCACGCTCAGCCGCTCTATCAACTGCTACCACATTACAATTCCCTCTGGTTCCGAGACAGTTAGTCAGAGCTACTTGGTGACTTTATCAATCTGCCTTGTCCGAGTGATGCGGCTTACCTAGTCAATCACGACCAATTGACTATCAATCTGAATCCTCCTTTTCGCTCTGATGTCCTTTCATATCAAGGAAGTAATGATTCCCCGTCATCGAGATGCTGGTTCCCATCCCGGATGCGATGATCTCCCGTTCTTGAGATGTCTGATCCCGTTCTGGACCTGAAGACCTCCCGTTATAGAGACTTCAGTTTCGTGTTCTAGAGGCGATGGTTCCCCGTCTCAAGATGTCGGCTTCCGTTCTGGAGGCGATGATCTCCCGTTCTCGAGATGTCTGCTTTCGCTCTAAACTCGATGGCCTCCCGTTCTAGAGATGTCAGTTTCCCATTATGGAGGCGATGATCTCCCGTTCTCGAGATGCCCGCTCCCGTTCTGGACTCGAAGACTTCCCGTTATAGAGACGTCATTTTCCCGTTCTGGAGGTGATGATTCCCCGTTCTCGAGATGTCAGCTTCCGTTTCTGCTTTCTCAACTCTTCTCATGAGTCTTGGGTGGGTTTCTTTTATTCCACGTTACAGTGAAGTATTTTTTACCTGTTCATTTGCCCCCCGTTGAACTTCGACGATATTCTTCGATGTGTAATGAATACTTCTTAATACGCCTCATTTTTGGGAACGGTTATACTTGGTCTACTTTCATCAATTCGAGATTCTCTTTTATTCTGCCAAATATTAAGTGTTGTGCAAGAAAGGTTATAAATATATTTAAATAATGAGATAATGTTACCATCATTGCCTCGTTCCCGGGGTTGCTGACATGCTCCTTGGAAACTCCATTGCTTTTAATTTTGTTTTATCCCATAACGACACGCGTGTGCGTGGGCTTCGTTATTTCATTCCCTATGTGTTGCTTCATTTTGCTTCGTTATTTCACACCCACAAATGGGTGTGATCCTAGACCTGACATCATCAGATGCTTTGGTTACTATTTGACTATTTTCAGTTAAACACATGTAATGAAAGGTCTATATAAAGCCTATCTACTCAATAAAACAGGAGATTTGGAACCTTAGAGAATTTTGGGAATTATCAAGCCTTTCTTTACATTTAACAAACAATACTACAAGTTTGATCGATATTAAAATATTTAACAAACAATACTGCAAGTTCAATCGATATTTTCCCTAATTTTGGTGCTTTTTATTGAGAGCCTGAGAAAAACGGCTCAAGAGATCTACCCTACAAGACCATAAACATGCCTAGAATCAGGTCTAACAGAGCCCTAAATGAAAATAACAGATCCATAAATGAAGAGGAACGTGCAGGTCAACCAACCCCACTCACAGAAATGCTGCAAATAATCCTTAACGGGATGCACGAGATGGAAAGAAGGAATACTAAAGCAATGCATAATGCATGGCAGAGGAACAAGCTCGGCTAAAGACGTTAGCATATAAGCAGATGATGGCCCGCCATTACTACTCACGAGTGAAGGTAAGGTCGTTCAAGGTAAATGAACCCGTAATATGAAAAGTAAGGTTTAGGCCCTATCGTGTCAAGGGACACCTTGACCCCAACTGGGAGGGACCTTATAAGGTTGTCTGAGCACTTGGGCCTAGGACCTATGAGTTAGAAGATCGCTGGGGGAACATACTTAAGCACCCATGGAATGCAGAACACTTGTTTGCCTTATCAACACACAAGCCCAAGTAAGGTGCTAGAATACTTGTCAGATTATACATGTTATACTAGTAGAAAAGATGAAATACAAATGAACAGAATAATACCTTTCAACGTCTGTTAGACATTGTAGTCATATTGACGGTGGTTCCCTGACCAATAGCAAGTCAGTCGTTGATCTCCCAGATACATCCACCTGGATGGTGGAATCATCCGTATCACCTTTATCTAAGGGTGATGATGAGTCTGGATGTTCTTCTTCACTGAAGGGACTCATTTTCTTATCGAACCCTCCTCGTTTTGAGGTGGCCTATGGTTCATTATCTTGGGCACGAGACTTTCCACTTTCCTAGTCCAAAATACTCGTCAAAGTTGTCATTATTTTTTCTTGGAAAACTCTAATCTTTCTATACGCCTCAATTATTTGGGTCATGTCCGCCCTCATGGAGCTCGCATCCGCCTAAAGAGTAAAAACTCTTGCTCGTAAAGCACTTATGTCCTACCTGACTCCTTGTTCTTCAAGTTGATCTACACAATTGTTCTCATAAATGTGCGCACGCTCGCGGTCCTCTCAAATGGCTTGACGGATCTACATAAGACATATACATATGAATTAGTAATAAATAATCAAGAGTAATCTAACCAACTTTGTATTATTCTAAAACGCTTAACGCCAAGCTTGAAGGCCCTCATCCCCTTGAAGTTACAAACTTCAATACTTTTGTGATGACCCTATCATTCCAAACCGGCAGTGAAGACTAGTTCAAGTCAACAAAGTCAGCAGCACATGCCAACTTTTTCAAATAAAAAAGTTACAACAAAATGAACTCATTAGTGCAAACAACATATGCTATCATGCGAAAAGATGACCAATTTGCACTAAATATATTACCTGGATAAATAGCACACATCCAATAATGTTATCATGTTGATACATTTGGCAGCTCGTGATACTATCCAAAAAATATTTTAAACAAGTAGAAGCCCAATTCTTCTCATGGATAGTTGCACGTGTCTTCACAGCGTGTAACCATGAACGATAGACAACTGGTTTTGATCAAGGAGATAACATAACCCTAACAATGTATAGCACAAACGATTACCTCTAATCGTCACCGTTTGACTCCTCCATCATGAACTTTGATAAGGTGTTCACCAAAATATCTCGTTGGGCGTTCACCCACTTTGCCCTACGTCTTTCATGTCATTTAAATCACCATCAAATTTTATCTCTTCGCCACCATCAAAACCTCCTCGTTCTTTACCTCGAGTAGGGGTGACACGTGGCTTTTATTGTCTTGGGCTAAAGACTTACCAATGTCTTGTTCTAAATGACTCTCCAAAGTTCTGTAGATCTTCTCTTGGACGATCATTATCTTTCTCTGCTCATCAATTATTTGTGACATATTCGCCCTCATAGAGCTGGCCTCCGCATGAAGAGCCAGCATTTATGCACTTAAAGCACGTATCTCTAGCTTGACGGCTTGCTCTTCAGGTAGATCTGCACCCATGTTTTCACAAAACGTGCGTATGCTAGCAGTCTTCCAGAATCTCACGGTCGCTCAAAATTGCTTGCATGATTTTATCGATCTACAAAATACAATTACATGTGAATTAGTAATAAATAATCAATAGTAATCTAACCAACTAATTTTCCAATATTCTAAAAAATTTACCACAAGGCTTTTAGGCCCTTCTTCACTCAAAGTTACAAACTTAATAATTTTTGCAACGGCCTGGTCATTCCTCACCAATAGCGAAGGCTGGTTCAAGTCAACATAGTCGACATCACATGCCAACTTCTCTAGATAAGAAAGCTGCAACAAAATGAACTTATTAGTAGATTTACATATGTAATAGTGCAAAAATAAGACCAATGTACACTAAATCTATTACCTGGATAAATAACGAGCATCTGATAATACTAGCGTGATGGTTGTTTTGATACCTCGCGACACCATCCATAAAATCTTTAAAATAAGCAGAAGCTTAATTCTTCTTATGGATGGTCGCGGATGTCTTCACAGCATGCAACCATGAATGAGTGACAATAAGTTTTGATTGAGAAGATAACAAAACCCCGACGGTGTATAACACAAAGGCTTGCCTCCAATAGTTACCGTCAGACTCCTCAATCAAGAATTTTGACAAGGTGTTCACCATAATATCACCTTGGGCGTTCACCTACTTCGCCCTTAGATCTTTGATTTCATTCACATCACTATCAAATTTTATCTCCTTACCACCGTCGAGGATGTCCAGTATGGAGCTCACATTATCTGTATTCACGTTGAATGTCGACCCATAGACATTCAATGTGTAGGTGGCTGGATCGAGGTAACCTAATAATAGTTGCTTGAAGAAGGAACTATCAGCTTGCAACATTGCAGATTTAGCAACCCTCCACACCTCATCTCCTTAATTGCTCTTATCTCCCCCTCATCAAAATTTGTAATAAATCCACAAATTTCTCAAGAGTGCAGCATGTGAGCAAGTTTGGTTTAAATACATGTTTTTGCGGACGACTAGAATGTAATTAATAACTTTTAGTTGTCTGCAAAAGCTTGCCTTTAAACGAATCTTCCTCACAAACTGCTTTCTTGAGAAATTTGTGGATCTTATTGTAAATTTTGATGAGGGGAAGAGAAGAGCTATAACAGATATGGGGTTTGAATGGTTGTTAAATCTGCATTGCCACAAGTTAAGGAGTTCCTTTTTCAGGCAACTATTAGGTTGCTTCGATGCAGCCCCGCATATGGATGTCCATGGGTCAACATTCAATGTCACGGTAGATGATGTGAATTCTATACTCGGCATTGTCGACAATGATGAAGAGATGAAAATTAATATGGTGATTTGAATGACGTCAAAGATGTAGAACACTTTATCAAAGTTCTTGCTGATTGGAGGCAAGTTTTTATGTTATACACCTTCGGGGTTGAGATCAAAACTAGTTGTCAGTCATTCATGGTTGCTCGCTGCGAAGACACTTGTGAGCATGAGAAGAATTGGGTTTTCTGCTTATTTTTAAGATTTTGTGAATGGTGTCGCGAGGTATCAAAAGTATCAGCATTATAACATTATTGGATGCGTGCTATTTATCCAGGTAATAGATTTAGTGTAGGTTGGTCCTCTTTTTGCATGGTAACATGTGTTGTACTGAAAAGTTCATTTTGTTGAACAGCTTTTTTATTTGGAGAAGTTGACATATGCTGTTGACTTTGTTGACTTGAACCAGCTTTCACTACTGGTTTGGAATGACAGAGTCATCACAAAAGTCTTGAAGGAGAGGAAGGTCTAAAAATTTGGTGGTAAGCATTTTAGAATAATGCAAAGTTGGTTAGATTATTCTTGATTATTTATTACTATTTCATATGTATTAAGTATATTGTATAGCCCGTTTGGGAGGATCGCGAGCGTACACACATTTACGAGAGCATGTAGATCAACTTGAACTTCACGAGTTCGCTCTTTAGGCAGATGCGAGCTCCATGAGGGTGGACATGACCCAAATAATTGAGGAGCAAGAAAAAATAATTGGCAAGTTTTTTGGACCGGGACGAGGTGAAGAATTAGGAGGCTTTTGATTAGGAAATGAGTCCCTCCGGACTCTTCATCACCCTTAGGTAAAGGTGATAAAGATGGTCCTTGCAATAAGATTCTCATGTTGATAAGAGGTATACTTTCAATGCAATAATCATGCAAGTTTTCACGTGGTCCCTAAGTGTCTAATAGATTTACAAGTACAAAAAATTAAATATTTTGTCAGTGAAACATTATTCATACTCAAGCCCGATGAGGTATGCATTTTCAATGGGAGAATAAAATGCATATTGCATCGGGCCTCTCAAATTGAAGTTTAACACGAAATTCTTTCAGGTCGTGAGTAACATCTTGTGTTCCCACATTAATTTCTAACCAATATGCTACTCTAGGGAACATATTTGGCCCAACATCTCATTTGTTCAGTGCCAAACATGGTAAGTACTCACAAGTCCATATCTTTCATGCTTTCCAAACACCCCAGTCCCTACATTTTTTTCATGACATTATGCATCCTTATTGCAATACAATATAGACAACGCCGAACCTCTCCGATGGTACTCTCATATCTCATTTAGTCTCTCTAGGGTTGGGAGGAAGTATAAAATACATTTTATTTCTCGTCGTAGAAAATGGTATTTCCCAAGAGCACCACAAGAAAAACCCTCGTCATAATTTCCTCTTTCTAAGGAGTATCACACTCAGTTGTTGACCTCTGAGTCTCAGCCTAATAATAGCAATAAATTTCAATCGGGTCATTGTCAACTCACCTACGTCATCTAAATGAAATGTGTGTTGTATCCCGTCATTTCTCCGCTAGGTTTTTCAAAAAGATGCGATCCATTTGCCACTTTTTCATTGTACTCAAGTAATTAAATCTGGAAGTCGTGATTGATTCTATTGAAAGTCAATGTCTGATGCAATTACGCAACACGCGGGAAAGGAGAGATGGTCCTCTTCTTAATTCACCTTATTTGAAGGGTAAAGCAACCCCTAACCGGAATAGAATTGTATTTAAAATGAGTACGTTCACGTTGAGGGACTCACTAAAAGTAAAAGATCAGCATCTAGTTAAGTATATTTTTTTAGAAATGGTTAGTAGATATATATTTTGGAGAAATGCTTAGTGGATAGATAGAAGTCACACTAATCTAACAAAAATCAATATAAGGGTTGAACCCCACTACATTTGAGTTGATGACCACTAAGAAATATTTATTTTATAAATTTTGTTGAATCTCACTTGAACCCATTTTCCATTTTAATTTATCATCACTACATTTTAGTTGAACACTACCCAGAAATATAAATTTTGTATATTTAGTTGAACTTCATAACATTTGGGTTGAACTCCTATACATTTTTATTGAACACCAATACATTTTAGTTGAACCCCTAAAAAAGAGAACTTGTTATCTACTAGGCCTTGAATGGTCAGGATTACTCCAAAAGCAATCCAAGGGCCATAAATGCCCAGCATTAATGCCTGGATAATATCCCCGACATTATAGAATTTTTTTCATTAACACCAAAACTTGCATACATTTATTATTAACTAGTTTATAACATTTGAAATTAAAAGTGTCATTAATGGTTTGCTTAAAATCATTAATATATGAAAAGTTTATAAAGGATAAATAAGGAATTTCATAAAGTTATGGAGGCAATTTGTTACATTTATATAACCTCAAATGAAGCTTGTGTAAAAAATATCATATACTAAAATTGAATATGTAAAATATCATACCTACTTAAAACTTAATTTATTGTGTAATAGTAGATGTGTCAAATTACGATACAAAATTTAATTGATCTAATAATATGTCAATTGTTCTTAAATTAATATTTTACTAAAATAATTTTTAAACAAATATATTAATGATTAATAAATTACTTGATCAACTAAAACTTAAATTTAAAAACTATCATTGCAGAGTAACTTTTAATTTATTACGGATCGGAAGAGAATGAGATGCAAATGGCTGCAATTCTGTAACCTCACCTGAATATCATCATAAGGATACTTTAAATTGAAAAGCGATTAAATAAATACCTTTCAAAATTAAAAGCTATAGTAATATCTTTCAAAACTAAAATTTCCAATGATTTAACAAATTTAATGCTATGCAATATTCTATGATCACGGTGATGTGATGACTGTCGGCTGATAAAGGGTAAAAAAGTCGGGAAGTTAATTACATTAATCACTTGTTGTCAATAGATCGGGCCGGCCACTAATCTCAGGGTCATCATTAACCCGGGTAAGGCCAGTATAGCCCAAAAATATATGGCTCTGCCCCGGCCTGACGGGTTGTTGACCAGTTTAAGGGTCGGAACGTCCGGCCCAGCCAGTAAAATGCAGGTCCAAACCTTGTCCATGAGTTCGGGCTTGTAACCGATTATGGTCGGGCTTAGGCCGAACAGTCGTGAGTTCGGGCATGTAACAGATTATGGTCGGGCTTAGGCCGAACAGCCGGTGTGTTTAATTATTGATGCTAATTAGAAAATGTTATTTATTTTACTATCATCTTTGTTTAAAACAATACATGGTGTTTTTACAATTTAACAAAATGAACTAAATAGCAATGAAAGTATGCATTAATTACAACAAAAATTTATCCTTCATTGGAAAATGCTGGGAAATAGTTGCTTCACTAAATTAAATATATCCTAACTAAATTGATATATACTTATCCGTCTATCATTTGTAATTTCTCAATTAACAATATAATACAATTAATAATTCAAATATCCGATAATTACTCTTCGGAGGAACTATAATTTTCATATTCGGCTCTCCAATTGTCAACTTTAGCCATTTCATTTTATAGTCATTATAATACTTTTTGTTCTTGCATTCGCTTAACGGCTAGATCTCAATCTTTTAAACAAATAAGTCCTTAGATGGTTTAAGGGATCAAATTATTTCTCATATTGGATAATACTCGTCCATCGACACTAAAATCTATTTTTGATGTGACTTTTGAAACCACATTGATGAGCCATTAGTTGAAGCACGAGAAGTTATGTCATTTTTTCCATCAATCTAAGATATTGAATTTGTCTACTTCCTCTTATAATCCTCATTTTATCAAATAAGATTTTATCAAAAGTAGTTAAAATACTATTAACTCTAATATTATCTCTATCGTAAATAATGCCTAGCCAAAATTAGAGTGTCTCTTTTATCTAGGGTCAATTATAAAACCCGAAAAAAAAAGATGATATGTATGTCATAAAAATATTTATCAAGTCTCTCATTTAAACATCACACTTCTAAAAATATCTAATTTTTTGTAAGTAGAAAATGTAGAT
Organism: Datisca glomerata; assembly: GCA_003255025.1. Classification (NCBI taxonomy): domain Eukaryota; kingdom Viridiplantae; phylum Streptophyta; class Magnoliopsida; order Cucurbitales; family Datiscaceae; genus Datisca; species Datisca glomerata. Next base: position 2,493,711 of record QANY01004652.1, read on the forward strand.
CAATTATTCATTTTTTTGGTCAAAATTATGTTGCAAATTCTAAGAGGAATGATGTAATATGACTCGAATCCACGACCCCTATGGCATGAGTGTGAGAACTTAACCAACTACGTCAATCCAACTTGTCTAGTTCAAATATTCATTAATTCAATAATAACGTGACACACACAAAGAGTATATACACTAAAAAAACTTTTGACACGGTAGTAAAAACATAAAAATCTCTTACCACCTCGGAGATAATCTAATAATATTCATTAGAACATTCAGTAATGTTGTGAACTATTACTTAGTTCATTACAATATATTTATAACATATATATCCTATGTTGTTAAATTTAACATTTCTAGGTAGAATTTCANAGGTAGAATTTCAATTATGAAGTAAATTGATTTATATATTGTTTTCTTTTTCTGTTCAATCATTAATAACATTTAAAATAAAATGCATGTTTAGATTGATAAGAACTAATGCAACGAACAATATTTCTTATTTTTGAAATTGAATCAGGTAATAAAGGTAAACCATCTTGATTACTGAAGAATAACAATATTGATTACTATGGAGATTGAATGTAATAAAAAAATAATTTTCAACTAAGCCATTATTACTAGCAAAATCCAGTAACAATGAAAATATTTTATTAATAATATTTCACTTTTTTTATTTTCCTAAAATAACATTACTTATAAATATGAGGAGATTCAACCATAATAAATAGAATTATATTATTGCATAACATCTAATTATATGTATAACGTGCAGTCAAAGTAAGAGATCATATTTAATTATGAGATGTTCATATGTCGGAAGCTAAACAATTTTTTGATAAACCACTATATCGAGAATTTGTACCCCTTTGAATTGCACCGGAAAAATAATATTTATCAGTAAATGAAAATGAATGTTGGGCCGTTATAATGTAGTAAACTAATTCCTATTTAGCACGTGTTTCCTCATAATTCTATGTTGACACATTATCATGTACGTCCATGCTAATTTTTTATTGTGATTGGGTAACATAATATTCATTGTCTTATTTTCTAAAACAATACAAGTTTGTTCCGTGTATCTTTTTAAATGACTTGTACTGTAATGGACTCAGTTTCACCATTCAAGTGTCACTAAAACCAATAGGATTTGTTATCATTCTTTTAGTAAAAGTTTTTCATACTTTTACGATTGTCTTTTACCTAAATAAGTAGATGGTGTGGTGCATACTAGAAGGTGTAGTAATATTATTAGTCGATCCTTAAAATTCTAATTTTTCATCAAAAATGATATTTCTCGATGCCATTATAATTATTTAACTATGATGCGTGTCGCAACGTGCGTGCGACGTGGAGTGACAATTAAAAAAATTCATTTTTTAAGGAAAAAGAAATTTGGAGTCGCCACCAATCATTTTAGGGTGTGATTGGTCACCCAATTTTAAGATGAAAATTTTTAGTCTACGAAAACTCAAAGTTGGTTCAGGAGTCGTTTGTGTGTGGGGAAGGTATTAGCACCCCACAACACCCATTATAAAATAGTTACCAAATTTAATCAAATACTATCCATTTTTTTATTTTAAGGTAAATGTTAAAGAGATTTATTTTTGAATGTCCCAATTGAGGAATTTTGTATCATAGAAATGAAAAAAATAAATTACTTTTAATGGGTGGTTCAAAGACCATTGAAAAAAAATTATTTTTTTTGTATTCTCATATCTTTTTAAATCAAAGCATTATTAGAGTTATTCTCGGTATCCCAAGAATAACTCATCACCTTAGCAGTTCGAGAAGTTTGGTATCCCAAAAATCTCAAAGTCCATCGCCGGCCTTTTTTAGTGAAAATTAAATAATAGAAGTAACAAAATCTAAATCTAATTATTAAAATTATAATCCACGCATACATAAACATTAATTATAATAATAAGAGAATAATGCAAGAATCACATTATAAGCATGAAGATGCAAAAATACTAAATAAATAAACGTGGAAAAGAAATTAATGTTAATAATTACAACAAAATGGAAGTAAAAGAATAGAGATAAGTTATAGGATGTCAAATTATAGAAAACATGAAATGTTGAGATTATAAAAATGCAAGAATAAAGTGAAAGACTATATTATGTAATAAATGAAAAAAAATTAAAAATATATATATAGTGCAACAGAGGAACATATATTTCTTTAACATAAATATGTCTATTTATTTATTAAATAAATAAATTTAAAAAAAATGATGAAAAATAAACCATATATTTCTTTAATATAAATATGTCTTTTTTTTTTACTACTTAGTCCACTAATTACCATTTTTATTTCCTTCCCTCATTAGTCATTGCTAATCAAATAGCAAAGGGGATGATCATGGATGATAATTAGTTCAAACAAGTGTCACAAAATGATGAACATAATAAAAAAAACTTTGTAGGAAAATTAAAAGTTTCACAACTTAGATATTTGCATAATCTTGTATAGAGGTTTTACTCTCTATTTTATGCATTGTTATGTGTGAGAAAATTATCCTAGGGGATCTTTGCATCAAATGTACACTTTCAACTCATTAAAAGTGTTGATTCACATTTGGTTAATTTTTCCACCCCTCAAAACTTTATCATCATCCTCATTAATTAAGTTGATGACAAAGACATCTCAATATCCAACTTGTAAAGAAATCATCAAAGCATAAAATTAAAATGTTAAGATTTAAATGAGGAGAAATGATAGGGAATGAACAATCCACTTATGTATATAAAAAAAATATAAAAGATATCAACTACATTCATATGAAGAAGAGAGATGAACAAAATATATTATGAACAAATGTACCAAACAATTAAGCTACCTTGAGAAGAAGAAATGGAAGAAGATGAAGATAATAGAAGTGTAGAACCTCTTCCTCTCTCTAAAATCACCTCTCTTTCCAACCCCTCTCTTTCTCACTCTAAAAAATGACTTCCCCCCCTTTTTTTTACTCCCCAAAAGACCTCCCCTTAAGTGAAGACTTCATTCCTATTTATAGGCAAAATTAGGGTTTGCCTTTTTTTACTTTTAGTCTTTTTTTCAATTTTTATTTTTTAGTCCTCTTTTTTCAATTTTTACTTTTTAGTCTTTGGACCACTTTTCTTATTTTAGTATTGGATTAGTTTTCAAATTATACATATAGTCTTGGATTATTAAAAGAGCCAAAATATAAAGCATGTATATTTCATGTATTAGGCCGGATAAAATACGGTATCTACAATGCGTTATAAATTAGTGCAAACAAGTTAACATGAAATCTAATATGTTACATCAGGCTTAAACCTTATAAACTTTGAATGCTTTAATAGAGTGCGTGAGACTTGAGAGCTTGTAAAGATGAAAAATTGAGTATTTTAGAGACCTTAGACTTGAAAATTTATAGATAAAGAGCTTAGTCTGTAGCAAAAATTGAGAGTTTGAGATGAGGCTAAAGCCCAGTTGGTTCGGGCTAGCCCAATTGAGCTATCAGACTCTGGATTTTTGGATGAGGCTTACATTAATCTATATCTATATGATTTAAAATTGGAGAACATTTTTCTATTGCTATTTTAATCTCCTCAATCTTATGTACATGTATAAAATTGAGTATGGTGTATAAAATTGAGTATGGACTTAAATGTGCCACATGCCATATCCAATTACGACAAGTGTTCAAATATAATTCAATACTAATATAAGAATAATAATTATATTATAAGAATAATAAAATAATAATTATATTATATATAATATCATAGAGTGTTTTATGCATATATCTTTTATGACTTTATGTTACTTCTCTCACAATTAACCGCATTCTTTAACAAATAAATCATTTTGTTCCCTTTTATCTTCCTTCATATGGCAAATTAAAAGCATTATTTTTTTTCTTGGTCAAGATATAAATTACACGTCTATAATTTGCGTAATTTGAAAAACATATCCTTATACTTTCTTTTAGTGATTTTATAACCATGTACTTTAAGAAATTATAAAATATGCCCTTCTATTATGGCTTATTGTCAAAACTTCTGTGTAAATATGGATCCGCGTCATTGAGAGTGATATGTCAAGATTGACATGTGGTGTCTAAATACACCCACGTCGCGCCTACGTGGCATGGCAAGACTGAAATAGGATAATAGAGAATACATTTGTAAGGGCCGCGCTTGGACCTATAAGGGTGGCGAGCCCATTTTGAGATCATGTGTCAAGTGTTGAGTCTCGCCTTCGAGCTAAGTGACAAAGGCTCGAAGACTCTTCATTGTCTGAGAATAATCTGGGGGTTGTGGTTAGGTAGGATTAGGACGAGGTGAGTTTAGCGTCTGTAAGTTCATCATCCGACTACTTGATGTCACGAAGACACGACTAGTTGCTAGTATGAAACGTAATCACATGAAGCGAGTCCTAAGTCGTTTTGAGGATGTGGCACGTGACAACGTTTTAGACATGGTCACGTGATTGGCATGCAATTGTTAAGGACATGCATGTGGTCCCCACTTGACTCCATCTATAAAAAGGGTCCCTAGCACCATTATCGGGGTAATCAATTCTCATCAATCCCGAGACAAAAAACCTCATGAATATTATCTCCTTGAAGTTTTCACCTACCTTAGAATTTCAAAGGCATTTGTCATCTTTCGACGGCTGCCTAAGTTTGCTTTTCCTTCACCATCTGACCACCAACTCCCACGTCCTAGGCATGATTGACATATAGTAGATCACTCATATACACATCACTTTTAAACCCTGAAACATTTTAGTGACTCCACTGGGGAGTGATCTGTCGACCATCTTCTTCTTTCTTCGAGTATGGCTGAAAGTTGTCGAATCATGAGAGCTTCTTATCATTTATAAGGAGAGAATGCTTACCCAACTATTGAGAACCATGACGTGGAAGATGCTTTTTCCAGGGAGAGAATCAACCTCCCCGCCGTGACTGTTGGTACAATGATGGTGACTGAGCAGACTAACGCCATTAGGGAGCTTTAGGTCTCTTACGCTGAGATTCGTACGCTTCTAAGTACATCGACCGCTCTCCTTACGGGTGCGTAGAACCCTTCACCACCACCGCCTGTTGTTCATGTTATCCCCCCTCACACGGCGAACTAGACTGACTCCAATAGACAGATTCCACCAATAAATCATGGGGGCTCATCCAGCTCAGGGACAACAAACAGTGATCAGAACATGGGTTACTCGAGTGACCCTACAAGAGTTATCATTTCACTAGTAGCCTTCCCGAAAGCCTTCGCAGGTCTCGCGTTGTGACATGCTGTCCTGATCGATGGCATTGACACATGACCTTTTGTAACCAATGAGACACTACAAAAGATGTTGGAGATGGAGCGCATCAAAGCCTCCTTGAGCGAGACTATAGTGGACTTTCGTCCCCCTTACCCATGTGAGCTGGCCATGAAACCATAGTCGTCTTATTATGTGCCCTCAAAGTTCTGTAAGTATAGTGGGAAGGAAGGATGTGTTAGAGAGCACGTTGTACGTTACATTGATGACTTGGGCCTACACGGATGTGATGAGTCCCTAAGGTTGAGGGAGTTTTTGAAATCACTGATTGAGGAGCATACACACGATACATCAATCTCGCGCCATGAGTAGTTTAACATGGTCGCATATGGTTTCTGCATTTTTGATGAAGTTTTTGTGTCTGAGGAAAAGATGAGCATTCTCGAGTTGGGGCGTGAGCGTCAAAAGAAAGATGAGGACCTGATAACTTACGCCAGTCTGTTCAAAGATAAAGCACTGGATTTCCAGGAAGAGTGGAAGGAGGAAGACTTGGTGTCGATGTGCATCTGCAAAATGATGAATGAGTATAGATCGCATTTGGAGAACCTCGACATCGCCCCTTTCTCGTGCCTCTATGTAGCTGCTCAACGCACCAACACTTCAGTGTCTAAGCCAAGGGTTGTTGAGCAGAGTGAGCGCGGGGGATTTGCATGGAAGCTCGCACGATACACGCCGTAAGTGGCCATGGCACAACCCTAAGGGCGAGGTGTAAAATGAGACAGAAGTGAAATGGATGATCCAACACCTTTCCCCCTGCTCCTTGGATAAGGTAGAAGCATTGTTGGATGCCTGGGTCAAGGATAAGGTTTTGCGGAGACCTTGGGTGGAAAAATTGCCCACCAGAGAAGAAATAGAATCACCTCGGTATTACCGCTTCCACCGAGACACCACCCATGAGACCAAAGATTGTAAAACTTTGAGATGGATTTTCCATGACAAGCTCCAAAAAGGAGAGATAATTAACGCGGACATGGAAGTTGCGGGGAACCAACCTTTCCCACCACACGCTGTATGACCATCGTGACAGGAAGTGGCTAGTGTGCTACAAAACCCGAGAAGGGTTACGTTAAGTACAAAGGCAATCATGTGTTGTAAGGTCAAGATTATGTACTCGAAGTCCCAATACGTATGTTTATTTATGAAATGCCTATTCTAAAAATTATAATTATTTATCTATGTGCATGCTTATACGAATATGAAGAGCCACATGAGACCACACTATGGCTGATAATAGATGGGATGACCCTCAAACGCTTCAAGTTGTATCGATGATGTTCAACTTTAAGTGCATAAAAAAAGAAACTATCATATTTAGCATTGTTACTTTTGCTTCAACTTTTGTGATTATCAAAATAGCCTGAAAACTTATAACGGGTTTGTCATCCTGGAACTCATTTAAGACGTTTCAGTAAATATTGTTAATGAAATGCATTTAAGACGTTTTAGCAAAGATTATTCCTAAGATGCGTGTAATACATTTCAGGGAAGTTAGTTCCTAGAACGCATTTAAGACATTTCAGCAAATATTGATCCCAGAATGCTTAAGACGTTTCAGCGAAAGTTGTTCCTGCAATGCATTTAAGATGTTTCAGCAAAGATTGTTCCTAAAATGCGTTTAAGACGTTTCAGCAAAAATTGTTCCTAAATGCGTGCAAGACGTTTCAGTAAAGTTAGTTCCTGGAACACATTTAAGACGTTTTAGCAAAGATTGATCCTGGAACTTACGCGGTATAAGGTGTAAATATTTCAGGACATGAGAAAATGACTTACTTGCAATAAAATTTTTATTTTGGGGCAAGTACATAATTATGAGATAATTATGTGTGACTAATTAATTAAGAATTCATTAATTGAATTATTTATATATATTAATATAATTTTTGGAATTAATATATATAAATAATTATCATTTTTATTATCAATAAGTGAGACAAAATATTTAATTTATGAAATTATATAATTAAATTATCATTAGACAATAATTTGGATAAATTGAATATGTTATTTGTGAAATAATAGATAACTTAATTGATAGAGATCATCAGATATGTTAATTTTAAATTAACTAATATTTAGATATTTAATTTGATTAAAATAAATATTTAATATGCAGTAATTAGCACATGTCAATCACTGATTGGTTATCAGAGATTGACATGGACTACTGTAGTGCCACGTGCACTATAATAGTGGGTGTGCAATATAGTAGTGCCATATGACACTGTAGTTGTGCACAATAACAGTGGATCCCATTGCTCTTGGCAATTTTATAATTAAAAATTATTTCAATTATCCCAAAAGATCTGATACGCCATTATTAAAAAAATATACATATATTATTCTGATTGTCTGAGATCATGAATGAGTTCAATCAGTTCAAGAGTTGAGAGAAGAATCACAGAATCAATTTATCAATCAAGAGTTGAGAGAATAACACAATTCTCGAAAAAGTAATTTTTCTACGATTAAGAGTTAATCAAATTCTCTAAAAGAATCATCATCACATTCTTTTAGAGAATCCTCACAAAAAGTCATTCTCAGTTAAATCTCTAGATCTCATGTGTTGAGTACATTTTGAGCAGAAAAGTGTTTTCGTTATATTCTACGTGCTCAGACACGTCCTAGTACGTTGATGATTGACTTGGAAGACCTTGGTGTGGATCTCGGAACCTGCTGATAGTTAGAACGATTTCATGGGAACGGAGAATCCGTTGGTTTCGCAAGGTCATTTGATTTAGAGTACAAGAGCTATATGATTCATAACCTTGTATGTTATAAATTTAATATATAAATATATAATGAATCCTGACTGATTGAAAAGAGTTTTCAATAAATAAAAAAATTGATTGTCTTCGAGTTGCGCGATTTTGTTTTTTAAAGTTTTGATTTTATTAAAAATTTAATTTTTTTAAATGGTCACGCACCACACGCTTCTGCCGCGACAATCAACAAGTGATATCAGAGCGGTCTTTTATATATTTATATGTTAAATGTTGTGTGGTTTTTCTTACATTATTCATATAATATGAGATATGTATGAATGAATGGATGGTTATATTTTTTGAATGTATGAAAAATAGTGGATCGTTAATTGTATAGTGAATATTGGGTTAGGCTTTATTTTTAATTTTTCCTAGATCTTGTTTAAGTCATTTTGAGGTGTAGAAATTTTTTTAATTTATTTTAAATATTATTATAATTATTTTGAACGCGAGAATATGAAGAATGAACATTGTAATTTACTGTCCACGACGAAAATTTACTATTCACAAAATTCACTATTCACGTCAAAAAAGGGCTGTGGTCGGCGGCTGCAGGCAGCAGGAGTGGTGGCTGGCGGTGATAGGAGAGTCCTATCGTCGATGTCAATTATTGTCAATTTTTAAGAAAGTTTCGTACAAACCTTGATACCAACCAACCCTATCACCATAGGGTTTGGTGATAACCCTTTATCTATCAATTATCTTTTAAATTTTGAAATTAATGTAATTTTAAATATAATTTTTAATTTTTAATTTATGAAAATTGGAAATTAATTTTGAATTTTGAATTTTAGGAAAATTAAAAAATTAATAGGTTGATCGAGTTTGATCCAACTTTGACCAAATCAAATAAAGTATTTATTTGATTAAGTCAAAATCAACTATTTTAAAAAGATAATTATAGATTTATTTTAAGTAAGAAAAATTATTTTTCTTAATTAAATAGAATTTTGTCCAAAATTTGGTGATTATGAAGATGGACATCAATAAGAGAAGGAAATATTTGGGAAATATATATTTTTGAAGTCGCTTTGTAATTTTATTTCTTTTTTTCATGGATTATAATTTAGAAATATACGATAATCATTCGATCCATTATTATTTTATTTAATTGTTAAATAATTATTTTAATTGTTATATTTGATAGCATGCCCATGTATTAGTCGATTACGTGCCATACATGAAAATCACACACAGTTTTATTTAATCATGTATCCCATATGTAGAAACATGATTTATTAGGATTGTCCTAATATGTTTATATGTATTATTTTATGAAATCAATTGCATGTAAACTGATAGGTTTTAATTAGTTAAAACTTGATAATCACACCACACTAAAGGCTATAGTAACCTTTAGGATAACCGACTTTAGTAAAAAAGTTTTATGATAGTTTGATGAATATAATTAACTGCTTAATCTAAGTTCACCTAATTATGATTTAAGTGTTTTAGAAGGTTAAATGAACTTAGACCAACAAAATTGATATAACTGATTATTAAATATTCATAGAGTTATTATTTTAGCTAGTAATTATTTTAGAATTAATTAATTAGTTAAAATGGAAACACATAATCCTAAAATAGTGACTGGGAGAAGGTTGACATGTCAATGTAACCTTTGGTCTCCATTATTAGTACAACGTCGTGAGGTACAGTGAGAGCCTCGAGATGACTTTATTTTCATCCCTCTAAGGAAGGTTTCAAGCTATACTAATAATGAACTATCTTTAGAAATGATTATGAACACATCATTGAGTTGTATCTATCATATACGAGAATAATGTGGGTAGAAACTGTTGCATGACTCTATTTACTTGTCAAGATACTTTGGTATTTGAACACATATTATGAATATGCATATGCTACATATACTACCATGTATACTCACTCATGCTTACATTGAAACTTAAAGTTGTGCATTGCTAGTGTATATATTTTTTTCAGCTAGTTACCCTTTCGTGTATGCCGGCATAATCAGATTCTTTATTAAAAGAGACATGCCTAGCCAACTACTTCTATCATCTCTTACTGGAACCTAAATGAGAGCAATTGGTATATCATCGTACCTGGCTAAGGACTACAACAGTAAAGACGACCATCACAGTTGAACATCTGGCCAAGACCACAACGCATGAAGGGACTATGTACAAATTTAATTGCTACACATTTGAACTTGTACATGGGGCTAATGTAAATATGGATCCGCGTCATTAAGAGTGACGTGTTAAGATTGAACATGTAGTGTCTAAATACACCCACGTGGTGCTTATATGGCACGGTAAGGCTGAAATAAGATAATAGTGAATATATTTGTAAGGGTCGTGCCTGGACTATAAGGGTGGCGAGCTCATTTTGAGATCATGTATCAAGTGTTTAATCTCGCCTTCGAGCTAGTGACAAAGGCTCGAAGGCTCTTCCTTGTCTGAGAACAATTTAGGGGATGTGGTCTTGTAGGATTAGGACGGGATTACGCTATACCAAGAAAGGAGAACTACTCGACGGGTATGGCCTCCTTAGACATTTTAGATGTGCCCCCTTCCGGTGAGAAGGGTAAAAAGACGCGAACCGTCTCTTAAGAGTCGGGTTAGTCCCACAGCGGGTTTGAGGTAACTCAACCCGCCCTCACGGTGGGGCAGGACGAGGCAGGGGCTCCAATCAACTCCCACGGTGAGTTGAGGGGACCCCAACCCACCCCCACGGCGGGTTGTGGGGACCCCAACCTACCTTCACAGTGGGTTGAGGACCCCAACCCGCCCCTATGGTTGATAGCCCGTGCTTCGCTGCACGTGTCTCGATCCGCAGAAAGTTTCCTTTAGGGTCCTTTGTGCTATGTGAGTTTAGCGTATGTGAGTTCGCCATCCGGCTACTCAATATCATGAAGACACGACTACTTACGAGTATGAAAAGTAATCTCGCGAATTGAGTCCTAAGTCATTTTGAGGATGTGGCACGTGATCACGATTTAGGTGTGGTCACATGATTGGCATGCGGTTGTAAATGACATGCATGTGGTCCCCATCCGACCCTATCCATAAAAGGGGTCCCTAGCACCATCATTGGGGCAATCAATGCTCATCAATCCAAGACAAAGAACCTCATGAATATTTTCTATTTGAAGTTCTCACTTACCTTAAAGTTTCAATGGCATTTGTCACATTCCGACGGCTGCCTAAGGTTGCTTGTCTTTCACCCGCCGACTACCAACTCTCACGTCTTCAGACAAACTTGGCATAGACAAGATCAGTCATACATACATCACCCTAAACTATGAAACATTCTATTAACTGACAAATTTAGTGCTTGCATATTTTTGGTTCCTTTATTGCCTTGGTATTTCCTTTTGAGATAGTCCCATATACTCTTTACTAACTCCAGTTCATTATTCTAGTAAAGATAATGCTTGAAATAGTAGAGAATAAGTAAGCTTTAGCTTTGGCTTCTTGGACTTCTTCTCTTTGTGGGTCTTAAGCTGAGCCACCATAAGATTCACCGGCAATGTGGGCACATCATAGTCTTCTTCTATAGCTTCCCAAAGATCTAATCCTTCAAGATTGAGTATCATTTTAACAATCTAGACTTGATAGTTATCACCATAAAAAATTTGTGGTGCAATATGGAAGAAACTAGTTTTAGTTTCCATTCTTGAAGGTACTTGTGTTTATGGTTTTTGGGTTATTGTGTTTTCGTTTTATGTTTGGATTAATTCACAGGTCCCTCAAGAAAAATGCTCTGATACTAATCTGTTAGTATAATGCAAAGAACAAGGCAGAAAAAATTATGACAGTAAAAGAAAATATTTGAAAGTAAAGAAAGGAAGAGAGATTTTTATCTGGAAATTATCAATCGTTATTCACTTCAATGCTCTTTATATAGAGCTGGAAAAAATAATAGAAAATCAAAATATCTTTCTAATATCAAGCCACATCTAACCAAATAATCTAAGGACTTGGTATATTGGCCTATCAGTTACTAAATCTGTAACTGAAGCAACTAAGTACGTTTCCAACACCATCTTACAGGTGTTTACATTTTTATACATTATTCAGAAGTTCTCAACTTATATTCTTGACTTCGGTGGAGATTTTTTAGTTTTTATGCATAGTCTTTTATGCAGGTAGTTATAGCAATCAATTGAGGGTAGATGTAACTATTTTATTAGGATAAATCCAATCTCAGGTCATTTTTTATTTTGGTAAGAAGATTAGTGAAAGCGTAGTTGTCAAGACTGTAGCCATCGAGAAAGCATCCTTGGTTGATGAACATCGCTGTAAAATGCATGAGAAAACATTTTTATGGCATCTTGTTTTAATGTTATTGATATAATCATGATCTCAATAATTTGCATGCATCTTCTTATTATCTCTCTTAATCCTAGTGAGGCCCATGTTAGAGACATCATAACATTCTATTTAACCTCAAAGATATGCCTATAATGGTTATGTATTGTCTTTTTTTGTATTATGTAATGTAATACATAGGTATTTTGTCCCAATATAGTGATTCCATTGTATAAATATATTCGTGAGTTCATTTTTTTGTCTATAGAAGTTACTATTTGTGTTGTGTTCTAATCCAAAAGCCATATCTGGCTGCTGGTTATTTTCTTTGTTTTTTTTATTTTTTCTTTAGTAGAAAATTATAGAAATGTGTAAAGCCCTCTGAAAATGTTTTTGAGTTGGATTGTATGTTGTATTCTCATTCTTCTGTAACTTGCTCATACTACAATAATTAAGGAGTATGTAAATATAATTAAAACAATATCATATGAGATTGCCTTTTGTGGTTCTTTTATCTCTTTTATAAAATGTTGTGGATTTTTTTGTAACTGCCACGGAAATGCACTTTTCTGCTTTTAATGGCAGCTTTTCATAAAAAATGTCATCGAAGAGGATTTTTTTCCTTTCCATGAGTTTTGTTTATAAAAAAATTGACCCTTTAATGATGGTGTAATGCCCTGATTCTTGAGGGTTAAAAATACATGTAATTTCACTTATTAAAAAATTCTTAATTCAATTGAAACCCTAATTGGAGAAAATTTCCCAAATTGAACCACCCTAATTTTGCTCCAATTTTAACAATAAATAGCTGAAGCATAAAAGTGTTTTAAAAGAAAATCTACTCAGTAAACTGAAACAAAAGATTCATTAACCTATAGTAACGTCGATTACGGATATCTATAAAACATGAAAGTCAAACATATTATCAAAGACTAAAATGTGAAAATTCATAATTACTGAATCAATTGTAATTAAATTAAAATCTGTTTCTGATATCATATAATCATAGTGAGTGAAAATCTCCTATTTTGACTAACTATGACTGTCCCTCACTCATCCTGCTTGCCATCACCTACAACATATTCATATATGGGGGGGGGGGGGGGTATGAAAAATACTCAGGTAGTAAACCAATAAACTAATAAGCTTCACATGATATAAATGTAAACATATAACTCATGCAACTTTAATTTAACACATTCACTTGATTATTAAATAACGTAAAGTATTTGTAATTAACATAACTGATTTCATGGTTAACATATAACTTGTACTTATTCTTGCTGATACTTGTATTTGCTTGATCATAATTCGACTAGGCATATTCTCCGATTAACAACCTAACTAGCATTATTTAACACTTGAACTTGAACTTGTAACAAGAACATGAACATGATGGATTGGGTGTCCTGAAGCTTGATGTTACTTAAAGTTATGAACCTTAAGGACGCTAACATGAACATGGTGACAACCAACCATATAGATGTTAACATGACGTGAACAATCAGTTACTTGATAACCAAGGGATATGACTAAGTCTACCGCTTGTTTACTTATCACTTTACTTGAGTTATGATTCATAATTCACGTGATCACATATACATGAATAAACATATAACTTGTTCATAAATATAAATGATATATCTATTACGTGCATAACTCAAAATATAATCATACGTAACATGGTAAATAATTTCAACGTGATATGAAAAAATAAATAAAACACTTATCCAGTAATTCTGGAGCACCCCAAGGTGAAACACTAGGTCTATTGAAACCCTTATTCAGTAATTCTTGAAGTTAATCCTTAAGTTCTTTCAACTCTGTAGGAGCCATAGGATACAAAGCTTTGGATATAAGGGCAGTGCGTGGTACCAACTCAATACAAAAATCTATCTCCCGAGGAGGAGGAAGTCTCTACAAATCATTAGGGAAGAAATCTAAAAATTCACAAACGACTGGAACTGATCGAATATCTACATTTGTCTTAGTTGTATCTACCACAGAAGCTAAGTAACCCTAGTTACCATGATCAAGTAGGCGCTGTGCCCGTTAGGCAGATATCACCTTTGGTATAGGCCATTGCTGGGATCTCATAAACTTGAAGCTAGGTCTACTTAAAGGTAGGAATTGAACTTCCTTTTGGTAATAGTCTATGTTGGCATAGTTTACAACCAACCAGTCCATCCCTAGGATTTCATCAAAATCATGCATCTCTAGGACTATAAGCCTAGCATACATAACACGATCAACTATCATCACTGAACAACTCTCTATCACCTTATTAGCCAGGAGAGGAGCTCCAAAAGGAGTAGAAACACATAAATCTAAACCCAATGGCACAATAGATAATGATGCACGAGTCACAAATGAAGCAGATATAAAAGAGTGCATGGATCCAGAATCAATCAATGTAAAAGCTGAATGTCCTAGTACAATTAATGTCCTACCACAACTGTATCTGACCGGTCTGCTTCTTGGCTAGTTAGTGCGAAAATCTTCCCTTTTGCTTTATCTCCAGCGGTGTTGCTATTTTGTCCTTGAGCAAGTGAAGTTCACTGTATGAGTTAATGCCCAGTCTTTCCGCACTTAAAGCAAGAATTGTTCACCTCAAAACACTAGCCACTGTGGTGCTTCTTACATATAGCGCACAGGGGATTTGATTTTATTGCCTACCTTTTTGTGTTGTGGGGACTCGGGGTTAGAATTCTGAGGTTTTCACTTTACATGAAATGATTGCTCTGACCGTGGTGGTGCACGAGGTGGAAGATTCTGTTCCATAAAAAAGGATGCTTCAACCACCACTACGTAGGTGGTGTGCTTATGAAGCGACACATAACCGTTTATCTCTAGACAAAGTCCCCTTTCAAATGTTCGAGCCTTCTTGATCTCACTATCAACAAAATGCATGGCGTAGTGAGATAATTCCTCAAACTTCCTTTCATAATCTATAACAGTCATATTACCTTACACCGGCCTAAGAAATTAGGCCTCCTTACTTGTCTAGACGGTGATCAGAAGATGATTATCAAAGACAGCTCCTTAAATCGATCCCAAGTCACCAGATTATGTACAACTTCATTAGATTTGAGCTTCTCGAGTCAGCATAAAAGTTGCACAAACAACCTTTTCAATCTCAGAACACAACATAAACTAGAAGATTTGTACCAATCTTGCAATCCATTCGTCAGCTAACAGTGGGTCAGACGAATGACCATCAAATTCGGGTGAGTTTAGCCTCCTAAATGTGTGGATCAGCTGCATGTCAATTGCTCTTATCTGTTGCAGTTGCTGTTGTTGAGCTAGGCCAGCCATCAATGTCTGCCTCAACAACTCTAAAAATTCTTGAAACATTTTGATCATGGATGCCGGAGGTTTTGTAGCAGGATCAGCTGGTGCGTTATTGTTGTTTCTAGTATGGGGAGCCATTACTCTGCTACCCACAAAAGTCATGACTTACCAAAAGCCTAATCTTATCACACAAATATAACATAAGCTTTAAAAGCATGCCATAGTGAAACTAAAGCACATCATATTGAATCAATAATTAAACACATATAACATGCGTGCGTACCTGACTTGTAAGGTGATGGAGGACCCGAGTGAGCGACGTGCCATATTTTCCACTAAAAAAGTCTACAGAATCTAAAACCTTCACTTATTCCCCGAGGGTCAAACATGTATGTGATTTCACTTATTCAAAAATCCCCAATTCAATTGAAACCCTTATTGGAGAAAATTACCAAATTGAAGACCCTAATTTTGCCCCAATTTTAACATTAAATAGCAGAAGCATACAATTATTTTAAAAGAATATCTACTCAATAAACTGATATAAATGATTAATTAATCTGTAGTAAAGTTGATTATGAGAATCTATAAAACATGAAAGTCAAACATATTATTGAAGACTAAAACGTGAAAATTCATAAACTCCTTAATTAATTGTAATTAAACTGAAATTTGTTTCTGATGTCATATAATCATAGTTAGTGAAATCTCTTATTTTTGCTGACTATGGTAGTCCCTCACTCCTAGTGCTCGCCATCACCTACTAAATATTCATCTATTGGGGGTGAGTATTAAAATACTCATAAGTAAACCCACATACTAATAAGCTTCACATGATATAAATGTAAACATATAACTCATGCAACTTCAATCTAACACATTCACTTGATTATTAAATAACACAAAGTACTTATAATTAACGTAACTGATTTTATGGTTAACATATAACTTGAACTTGTACTTATTCTTGCTGATACTTGTATTTGCATTCAATTAGGCATACCCCTTATTAACAACCAAACCAGCATTATTTCACACTTAAACTTGAACTTGAACTTGTAACATGAATGTGAACATGACAGATTGAGTGTCCTGAAGCTTAATATCACTTAAAGTTAGCTGAACCTTAAGGATGCTAACATGAACATGGTGACACCTAACCGTATAGCTGATAACATGACGCGGACAATCTGGTTACTTGATAACCAAGGGATATGACTAAGTCTACCTCTTGTTTACTTATCACTTTACTTTAGTTAAAATTCATAATTCACATTATCACATACACATGAATAAACATATAACTTGTCCATGAATATAAACGCTATATCTATTACGTGCATAACTCAAAATATAATCATACGTAAAGTGGTAAATAATTTCATCAAGATATGTTAAAATAAATAAAACACTTAATCATACATTTGAGCAATATAAAGAAATAAAAACACTTTACGTTATATATATGATACACTTATAAAATATGAACATAATTACTATATAAATTCACTTATCTGGAGTCGTTATGAATTAAATTTAGCAATTAATGTCTTACTGGGTTGGGCTGGTTCGGTCTTGTCAGGTTGAACCAGTTTGGTCTAGTTTGGTTGGACCAATTTGGTCTGGTTTGATTGAATCGGTCTGGGTTAGATGAACTAGTCTGGACTAGGTAAAATTTGGCTTGGGTCAGGTCAAAATCAACTGGGTCATAAGACCACGTTGCAGGCAATACAAAGAACAAACAATGAAGAAAGAAAGAAGGAAAAGGAAGAATAAGCTTACCAGTGATGAATTTGATGATGCAATCCAGAGAAGACAACGATGCAAGGCTGTCCAAACAAAAGAAAATAGAAGAACAAAGGAAACTAGGGATGAGTTAAGTGAGAGGGCAAAGAAACCGAGAGAAGCAGAGGAGAAATGATGAGAATGAGAGAAAGAAAATAAAATGCCTTACCCGAATCGATGGATGACGACAATACAAGAATAATTGAACAAAGTAGAGACGAACAAGAACGTAAATTGCTAGAAGTTAGAGTGCAAAATTCAGATTGATGCATCGACATATTAATAAAAAAAATTAGATTCAATGAGGGAAGAAAAGAGAAGAAAATAGAAACGAGAAGCAAGAAGCTTACCAGAAACTAGGAACGACGTGATGCTATGATGACTAAAAAAAATAGAGACAAAAGATGACGAAGTTCACTAGAATTAAAGCAAAATATTACATTTGGTTATTTCAACATTTAGATAGAAAAATATGGGTTTAAAGCATGAGAAACGAGAAAAAATGAAAAAATAGAGAAGAATTAATTTACCTTAATATTGACAAGGAAGCAAATGGAAGACGAACGAAGAAGGAGATGAAGAACAATACTTATAGGGGAGGGATCTGTCAGAGAGAGGGAGACAAAAATGTTGCTGCGTGTGAGAAATGGAGAGGAAGAGGGGTATAAAGAGCTTTAGTTGGTAGTTACACTAGGGTGTGGTTGGTTATAGTGTGTGAGTGGGGTTTTAAAATTACAAAATTACCCCTTAAATCCTTAGGGTATTTACAGATGGAGATTCCTTGTCATAAAAGCCAAAAAATTGGGATTTGCAAAATTTTTATGACGGGGATTCCCCGTCATTAGAGGCAAAATGTTAGGATTTGGTGACACTTTTAATGACAGGAAAAAACCATAATTAAAAGAGACTTTTATGATAGTTTTTCTAAAAATTCAAAAAGATGACAGTAACATCTCGGTCATTAAAGCTTTTTAATGATTGTTTTCCATCATCATTAAAACTCAAATTTTTAGTAGTGATGAGAACATGATTGTTGTGTTCGTTTTGGGTGCTTCTATTATCAAAGAGAGTAAATAAGACCAAATAATGAACTTGACTAAACTTGAATCTTTTGTGCATAGCATGTAATCACACTGAGTTTTGATACAAAATACATGTTTTTATAATAATTTTGAGCGTTGTGGTTGTATTGGTTACTTCTAGTGGAAAAGCAAGTCAAATTGACTTTTGATACTAGATACACGTTCGGGATAGGAACATAGAGCGTTGTGATATTTTTTTGGTGCTTTTAGTGCCATGGGGAGAAAAAAAAGACCAAAATGACGTGTTTAGAACCAAACAATATAAACTTGACTAAACTTGAATCTTTTTGACATAACCAAAATTTAACTTTGGGCATTAAAAAGTCCCATTGGGTTTATTCTAATTAAAAACATGTATGTAGAGCCAAAATTGAACTACGTACAAGTTATGTTAAGAAGATTCAAGATTTAGCCATCTTCATCTTATTTTGCCCTAAACACGCCGCATTGAGTCTTTTTGTCTCCCTATAGCACTATAGGACCAAAATTATAACAAGGCTTCAAATTCTTTTCCCCAATGTGCTTTTGCAGTTTAGCCAAGTTCATATTGTTTATTGTGAAGCATGTTCCATTTGGTCCTAAACATGTTCTAAAGAGAGTAAAAAATATCCAATTTGGCGTGTTTATGATTGAATGAGAGGTCTTGGCTAAGCTTGGGTATTTTGGGTATAATTTGTTCTCAACTCAGTTTTGACAACAAATAGATGTTTGGAATAGGAATTTGGTGCATTGTGCTTGTTTTGGGCAACTTTTAATGCCAAAAGGAGTCAAACTGACTTTTGACACTAAATACACTTTGGGTTAAGAACTTGGGATGTTGTGTTTGTTTTCGGTGATTCTAGTATCATAGGGACTCAAAAAGACCAAATGGAGCATATTTAGGTCCAAATTAGATGAACTTGACTAAACTTGCACTACTACAGAAGTGAATTTGATGAAACTTTCACTACTAAACTTGCACTACTACAATGACAACATCCTATTTAATTTAATGACACATTTGTAAAACCTCACTACAAGAAATATAGCATTCTACAAGAGGCAGCTATCCCCGTGAAAAGTAATCCACAAGGATCATGCAGCGCCTGTGACAACCCTTCATATTAAAAGTCCACATTTTTCACGAGGCGCAACGTCTCCTATGAAGACCCCTGTGGTATCTCACTTTTTACATGATTTTTTGACTCTTATAGAACGTTGTTTAATGAGATTTTATGACTCCTGTTACTTTTATTCAACATGTGTTTTTCATTCTTGTGATTATTAATATTCACATGTATTTTTGTATCATATTAAATCAGATACCATAAGGTTTTTTGAATATCATTGATATAGTTTTTGGTTATGAATTATGCCTCTTATAAAGTTATTTTCTTGGCATTTTATAAATGTTATTTTTTTTACAATCAATTTATATGCACCTGTTTACGTACCTATTTAAATATTCAAAATTAATATATTACTAGATTAAAAGGAATTCGAACATCCATTTATTTTCACAAAATATTATCCATAAGTATAATCCATAATTATCATCTTAAAGTATTAGTACTTAGTCTACTAATACAACGTGCTATTTAAAAAACAAAAAAACATCTAAACGTTCCACATACACTACAAAATTACTTCAAAGTTTAACTGCTTAACTCTTCAAAATTTGACACCATGTTGAAAATTAAGATAATTTCACATCACGCACATCACCATTTTATACTTTTAAGCACTCAAATAAATTCTGTTTCAATTAATATGATAAAACGACAAAATTCAGCCTCTCAAATCTTAAAGCTTGCATAACCGAACATAATTCATTCTCTAACAGCCCCCAACCATACCCTTCTGCTAAGAGACCCAAGCGACTGAGCGAGATTAGGGCAAACATATGAAGCCATGAATGCCGAAGTCAAAAACCTTACCTCTCTATTCTGTACAATAGATGCGAAGAGCCTTAGTCTCACAAATGAAAGATGTGAAGAGGCCTTTCCACTCACTTGATCATGCACAATGGTGTGGAGAAGGAGAGAATGCAATTTAATTTGTTTGTAAGAGAAAAGGAAGAGATAGAGTAAGAGAACTTAACAGAAGAGCTCGTTGTCATGAGTTTCAGAGAAATCCCACAGTAAAGTAAGAAAAATCATGCCATGTCTCTCCCTTTGTGGATAGAGTTGAGAGAGGGAGCTACAAGAGAGAGCTTCGAGAGAGAATCTATGATAGAGAACTGTAAGAATGACAAATCTCTCTCGAGAAGAAATTGAGAGAGAAGACTGAAGAGGGTAGGGTTTGGGTGTGTAATAGAGAGCCTCTCTTGTAAAACTCATTCCCACATTTTTTGAAGTCCCGCTTTCTTAAAATTCATCTCGCTTAATTTTTTAACTTTTAACTAGAATTTTTATGGGATTCATAAAAAGTCTTGTTGTTTCAAGTTTTTTTTACAGGTGAAGACTATGAACCCTATAATTAAATCTTGTAGAATATCATATTTGTTGTAGTGCATGTTAAAGGAAAAAGGTGTTGGGTGGGGTAATATGTACCATACGACATGTTTTCAATAAACTGTCATCAACGTTTTACCTACTATGACAACTAGTGCTCTCATCTAATTTTACTTTATTTATAAAATTCCATCCTATTTAACCCAACATAAACCCTAAGTTCATTTCTTTCACTCCATTTTGCCTTTCTCAAAGTTCATCCTTTACAACTCACTCTTTCAAATGCACAAACATTCTAGACTCTCTCTCTTAGCTCCTATTTGTAGGCTCTTATCTGCCTAGTGCCAACACTCTAAGCTCATGTTCATAAGCTGCGTTGGGTGCGATTAAGCCATGGGAAAATGGAGGGGCTGATTTCGCGGTTCGGTGAAAGGCAACAATGGGGTTTCTGCGTGAAAAGGGAGGGGTTTTGACAATGCTTATCTTCATCTGGGTGAGGTTAGGCCATTTTAACACTTTCATTCATTTTTTATATTGGAGATAGAGAGGAAATCGAGTATTAGAGAACCTAGGGTTTGTTCTCTCTCGCCTCTCTTCTCTTTTTACCAGCTCTCTCTATCTCAAATTCGTGATCTCCTAAACTCATTCCCTCTCTCTTTCATTCTCAAAACCTTGGGGTTGAGATGGTTAGGGTTCGTCGTACACGTGACTTTTGCTAGGTTACTAGCAGAATCTAGTGGGTGTGGTGTAGAATTGGGAAATGCTGATCCCTGATCATTTCACTCGTCATTCGAGTTCAGCCTCTACTCATTGACAGAGCTAGAGTCTATGAATATTAGCTCTTCCACTACTGCAACTATTTCAATGGTAAACTTAGACTATGGAATGAGTGAGGCTCTAGCCAAAGAGAAAAAATGGAGCCTCTTTTAATCAAAAAAATTAGAAATGAGGGGAGGATTGAGTCAGTGGAAAAGAATATTTCTCCAGTTGTCAATACTTTGGTTAGATTTAACTACAGTGAAATCCTTTCAGCCACGCGTAATTTCTCCAAAGGTAGTTTAATTTAATGGGTATGCTTTACTTAAATTGATGTTTGAATGAGATTTTTCAAACTGATTTGTTTGAATGGGTAGGTAGAGCATTGGGAAGAGGGGCTTTGAGCTGTGTCTTCAAGGGCAGAGTACGGATTTTGAGAACTACAATGGCAGTTAAGAAATTGGACAAGGAAGATGAGGAGTCAGCAAAATCATTCTGTAGAGAATTGATGATTTCTAGTTCTCTTGACAACCCAAATATTTTCCCCTTCCTTGGTTTTTTGCATTGATCCAAAGGAAGGCTTGTTTTTGGTCTATAAATATGTCTCTGGTGGAAGTTTAGAGAAACATTTGCATGGTACAAGCCTGTTTGGTAGAGCTTTCACTTTAGTTTTTTTTTGTTTTCCATACAAACAAAAATAGATTCCAATCTCAACCTATTTGGAAAATTGTTTCTAAACAAGTTTTCAGAGAATTTATACTAAATAAATTTTTGAATATAAAATTGTTTCCCTGTTTTCTTTTTTCTTGATGATTTTGATTAAATATTAAATACCCAATTGTAGAAAAGAATAGGAAAGTGAATGGTAGATCACCGCTTTCATGGTCAGTGAGGTATAATGTTACTATTGGAATTGTGGAGGTCATAACATATCTATATGGTGGAACTGAAAGATGTGTTGTTCATAGAGACATTAAGCCCTCAAACATTCTTCTTTCTTCCAAGAGATCACCCAAGGTGAAAAAAACACATTTACCTTATGATAATGTCTTTTGGTTAACAAACTTAGATTCTCTATGAGTCAATTTGGTTGAATTCATGTTTACAGTTATGCGATTTTGGATTAGCAACATGGACCTCTGCTCCTTCTATTCCTTTCCTTTGCAAAACTGTCAAAGGGACATTTGGGTATGAATTTCTTATAAATGTTGATGGAAATTGAATAAAACTGATTCCAATTTTGTATCTGCTTAACATTCTTTAGTGTGCAGGTATTTGACATAATAGTATATGAGGTATTAGCACAGAGGAAATGATAAGGATGATTGGAGCAACCAATAAAGCAAGGTTTGGGTCTCTCTCTCTCAAGTTATAATATAAATTCCAAAGGCTATATATTTATATTACATATATGGGGACTAAGAACTAGTAATTTTTTAGTCTGATTTATGCTTACACGAATGCTTGTCTCTAGTAGTAAGATAAAAATAAGTAGAGAGAGAGAGTTGGCATTTGCTTCCAATTTAATCTTCCTTTTCCATTTCATTTTTTAGCATTTGTCAGATTATCAGAATTAGTGGCGGTTTGTTCTTTGTGGGCACTGAACCATAATGGGTTTGATGGTGCGGTGATTCTCTTTTCTTTAGTTCTAATGCCCAGACTTAGATCTTGAATCTGTGAGTTCATTTCCCCCCTCTAAAAATGTATTTTTTTTCCTTCATTTCATAAATTAGACAGACTCTTATTGTTCTATTACTTGTTACATATTCCTTTCTGAGTTGCGTGTTTCCTTTTGTAAGTGAGAATTTAGGGGGGAAATTGTAAGAATTTTGTAATGTCAGGTAGGATTGTCTGTAGTTTTTGCCTTTCTTTTCTCGGTAGCTGAAATGAACAATGACTTTTCTATTTGCGAGCTAAAATTAAATGCACTTCATCTGTTTTATACTTTGCTTCAAAGAGTAGTTTTATATTGGTAAAGTAATTTCATATCTTTATATGTTGTCAACATATTCTCCCCAGATCTGAACTAATTTCAAAGGCATTTTAGGTAAGTCTCATTTGGAATAGTTTTACATTGGTAAAGATAAAATGCTACTATTACTATTTCAGCCATTTTTATGTAAGTCTCATTTTAGAATCAACTTTGGATTTTTCCTTGCATTCTATCTGTTAGAATCTGCTAAAAAATCAAAGGCTGCTAAAAGCCTTTCAATAGGTTTCCCACCAATATGGGATCCATTATTTTTAATTTTAGTTCCTTTTCATTATGTTTTACTGATCATTTGCTCTAGTTGCTATGATATTATTACTAACTTAAATGGAAACCTAAATTATGAAGGTGGCATTATCATTAACTTTCTTATTTGGCATGGCTTCTTCTTTTGCATTTAAAAGTCAAAATATGTCTTTGACCCAACGACCGAGATTGTTGTCATGCAGAAGCCTTTAATGTCAATGCATTAGCATATTTTAGATTAATTTACTAAAGCTTACAGTTTTGTAAAATCTCTCCCATATGTTCCTAGTAAAAGGATGTTTTTGACATGATGAGATGAATTCATGTTGTTAACTATTAGTTTTAATGTGTTTGCTTGGTTTTCTTGCTTTATAAATATTCCAGCTTCTGTCTTATTCCAAGTCTTACCTTCCAACTTCCATACGTAGAAGTTAAACCTAAATTTTTTGCTGTTATATTATGCTGTTGGAAATATTGTATTGCTTATCTTATTAATTCTTTATTAAAATGAGAAATCAAAGACAACCAAGGTTAATAAGATGGGTGCTGCTGCTTCAAGAGTTTTACTTAGAAATCAAAGACAGAAAAAGGACTGAAAACCAAGTGGCTGATCAACTATCTTGACTTGAAATAAAAGCCAATGATGATACATAATGTACTATGGCAGAATCATTTCTAGATGAATAGTTATTGGCAGTGACAGGAAAGGCACCATGGTATGCTGACATAACTAACCACCTTGCCTCTGGAATCAAGCCCCCAGATCTCAATGCTCAAGAATTAAAGAGTTTTTTTCAACAAGTGAAGACCTACTTCTGGGATGATCTGTTTCTCTATAAGCAAGGTCCTGGCCAGTTGATAAGAAGATGTGTGCCTGAAGAAGAAATGTTAGGAATTTTGGATTAGTGCCATTCTTCTCCTTATGGAGGACATTTTGGTGGAGCAAGAACAATTGCCAAAGTAGTGCAGTCAGGATACTATTGGCCTACACTGTTTAAGGATGCACATGAAGTAGAAAAAGGTTGTGACAAGGATGGGAAACATCTCTTAGAAGCCAGAAATGCCACTAACAAGCATCTTAGAAGTGGAGTTATTTGATGTTTAGGGGATAGACTTCATGGGGCCATTCCCTCCATCTTTTCGAAATTTATACATCCTGGTGGCAGTTGATTGTGTCAAAGTGGGTAGAAGATGTGAAATTACGTCGATACTTCCACATATTACGGGTAACGTAGGAGACATCTCTATTTTTCCCCCCGGGAATCCTTAGAATTACCAGAGCATTAACAACAAATGATGCTAGAGTAGTTGCCAAATTCTTGTAGAAGAATATTTTCACTAGGTTTAGAACTCTTAGGGCTATCAACAGTGATGAAGAAACACATTTCTGCAATAAGTTGTTTGAAAGGCTATTGGCCAAATATGGAGTGAAGCACAGAATTACTAAAGCATGTCATCCCCAAACCAATGGGCGGGTGGAGCTCTCAAACAAAGAAATTAAGAGAATCCTAGAAAAAGTGGTTAACCTCACTAGGAAGGATTAGTCATTACGATTGGATGATGCTCTGTGGGCTTACATGAATGCTTATAAAACACATTTAGGGATGTCCCCCTACAGGCTTGTGTTTAGAAAAGCTTCTCATCTACCTCTAGAGCTATAACATAAGGCATTTTGGGCCACCAAGAAATTGAATTTGGACTTAATAGCTGCTGGTGAGAAAATAGCATTGCAGTTGAATGAATTGGAAGAATTCAGAATGTTCTCATATGAGAATTCCTAGATCTACAAAGAGAAAACAAAGAAATGACATGATAAGAGGATAAATAATAGAGAGTTGAAGCCTGGAGATAAACCGATGTTGTTCAACTCCAAGTTAAGGATGTTTCCTGGAAAATTAAAATCCAGGTAGTTAGGACCATTCAAGCTGCTAAGTGTTTAACCTCATGGAGCTGTAGACTTTTTAGAGGAAAAATCAGGAAGAGAATTCAAAGTAAATAAGCAGAGAGTTAAGTTATACTGGGAGAATGATAAGGGCTTAATGAAAGCTTCAATCTAATTGAGTGAGCCTTAAAGAAGTAGGTCAAGTCAAGCTGATGACTATAAATCAAACCCTTGTAGGAGACAACCCAAGGAAAATCTAAAATTTTATTACTTTTAAATTAGTTGTTGTTTTTAAATTAATTTCTAAATTTAGAGAAATAGTTTGCTTGATATTTTATTTTCTATTTTAAGTAGAATATTTTCTTGTTATGGTCGAATATATGTTGTTTTAGGTAGAATATTTTACAAGATCCTAGGTTAGTTTAAAATATCATTTTCTTAAAAAAACGTTGAAAGAGATTTTGTAGGGAGGAGCATTGGAGTGGGGCCCGTGAGAAGCACGATTGTCAAAATGGTGGATGAAATTGGCTTGACTAGCCGCCGCAGCAAAAAGTGGAAAAGAAAGCATTGCTGAGTCAGCGAGGGATATCACAGCTCAAAGAAAACAATACTCAAATATCCCTTTAACTTTGAATTTTCACTTAAATATCCCTAAAAATCTGAATAGTTTTTTTGTTGTAGGATCAACAATGATGATGAGCCCATGTGTCGTGTGGAGAGTAAACGACAGGTCTTTATAAGTGAAAAAGGGTTTTCGCCCTACCCCACGCAAACCATTGTCTTCCCCAGCGAGCATTTCATCTCTCCCCTGAAAAGTTTGAGCATCCTTTTTCCTTCTCAAACCCTAAAAATTCTAGCACCTATTTCAAAATTTCTACCACAAAATCTTCCCAATACAAGAAGAAAATAGCTCCAAAGCCATTGACTGAAGCAGAGAGGTTCATCAATGTTGAAGCTGAACGAAAATCTGAAAAAGAAATTCAAAATAAAAAGTTTCTGGAAAAGAAAGGCTTTCTTATACAGCCTGTGCTGAATCTGGGTCTCCTAAAGGAACTTGAAATCATCCAGCAGAGGAAGTGGGAGAAGATGTTCATGCATCATGAAACTATCCTTGTACCTCTGGTAAGAGATTTTTATGCAAACTTTAGCCCAAAAAGCACTAAGGTGAGTCTTCGAGGTACAGAAATTGTTGTAACTTCTGTTCGAATCAATGGTCTGTTAGGATTAGATGACTTTGATGTTGACTACTCTTATATTGCTGCTAACATAATTGAGCCTATTCTGGCGAGCATGTTGAAAGATTTGATGATGCCAGGAACCAAATGGCACGATACCTCCACTGACCAAGCAAAAACATGTTTAAGAATGGCCTTAATTCCTATAACATGAGTCTGGTATCATTTTATTAGATATTCATTGATTCCCACCACACACAATCTCATGATAACTGAAGAAAGATTGATCTTATTACACTCTATAATGTTTGAGAAATCTATTAATGTTGGTGGAGTGTTACTGAGAGAGTTGAAAATTGTTGTCGCTAAAAGGGTGGGATCTTTGTATTTTCCTTGTTTGTTTAATCAGTTATTCCTGGCTAACAACATTCCTTGCTTTGAGAATGAGGAGAGGCTGTTGAACAGGGGCCCAATCTATGCACTGGCCATTCAAAGATTAATGGCTGAAGAACCGACTGGAGAGCCATCTACCCTGCCTTCAGGAATGCATCCTTGTGAATTAAGCTCTATTGATGTGCTTCCACTCATGTGTAACCTTTATAAAAACGATAAGGACTCAGAACTTTTCTTTCAACAAGCGACCAAGTTCATGCAATACCAAGAGTTACATCATATAACATTTTGGGAGTATACTAGAGCCAGGGGTGAAGCTTTGAGGAAATTCCTACAAAAGAACTTTACCAAGTCCTCTAAGCTTTTCACTTCTTTCACTGGTGTTCTTTTCTAGAACTGGAAGAATACATAGGATGAAGAAAATGAGGAGGCACAACACCAAGAAGAGGGAGGTAACTTGAAAGAAGCAGTGAGAGAGGAAGAAGTCCACCAAGCAATTGGAAAAGAGCTACATGAGGAATACATGGAAACATAAAAAGAGGTAGAGATTGAGGTAGAAGAAAAGGTAGTTGAGGGAGAAAAAGAGTTAATTGATAGTGAGAAAGAAAAAGAAATTGAAGAAAGAGATGAAGAGTATTTAGAAGAAGAGGGCAAGGATCATAAAAAAGATGTTGAGGGAGTTCAAAACATAAAGTCTATGTTAGAAAAATTTGTGAAGGAGTTAGAAGAAGAATTTGAGAAAGAGAACGTTGTGACTCAAAGTAAGAAAGAAGAAGATTATTTGGAAGAAGAGAGTGAGGAGGAGGAGATTGAGAAAACACCACCTAAACCAACACTGAAAAAGGCTAAGGATAATGGTAAGAGAAAGATGCTAACTCCAAGCCCTGAAGCCAAGACTTCAAAGAAAAAGGAAGCGACAAAGTCAAAAGCTAAGAGCAAGGTGACAAAAAAGAAAGCTGAAGTAATCTGTCCTAGCTAAAGGCAATAAAAATAAGCAGAAGGTGGTTGAAGAGGCTGGAGAAATTGATGAGCAGCTGTGAGAGCAAATCAAATCTGTTGAGAAGTAGCTTTCAGCACTCAAGGAGGCCTCCGAGAGGAGTGGCCTATGCAGTGTTTCAAAGTATTAAGCAACGGTGGCCTGCTGCAGCAATTGGTTGCAGTAGCAAGGGGAGTACTCTTTCTCCCTTCTTCATTTCATAATTTATCTTGCTAGTGAATTATCAAAAAAATTTATTAAATTTTGTCTATTGGCAGTGAGGGCAATGCCTGGTCTGAGTTTGGGGGAAAGGGCTAGCCCTTTCCTTTATTATGTTGTTTATGAGTTTATTTTAATTGTTTGTGTTGAATCTTCTGTGCAAGTTTATTTTTTTAGCTTGGCATTTTGCCTAAAAAAAGAGAGAGAATAAAAAACAAAACTGAAATTCTAGTGCAGTGTGCTGAATTTAGAATTCCTAGGCTGTTTCCCTTATTTTTATGCACTTAGGAGATAGGTTGGCTGCATTGGGGAGCCTTGTATATCTTAAGTTCAGGTGAGGTTTTAAGCTCTAGCTAGGCATGCTAAGTTGCTAGAATTAGTATTCATTTAGAAATAAATAAGTTTCGGGGAGGGAAGCTAATTTTGTATGCACAATCTTATGTATTTAGCTGCTCAAAGAAAATCCTTTGGCTTTTAAAAATTATATTAGTGAATAAAAGGATAGAGAGCTCCTCTATTTTAGGTTGCTTAGTAATCGGGTGCCTTCACCAAAAGTGTTGTCGTTCGCATAAAAAGGCAATAAGAAATATGAACTTGCTATAGCATTTAATTGCGTAAAAGTTAAGTAGCGACCTTGTTGTTTTGTTACTGAGTAATCGGGTGACTTCATCACCAATGTTCGAGTCAAAAGGTAGCAAAACATAATGGGTTATCCATTCCTAAAAAAAGAATTTAAAAGAAAGAAAAGCCAAGAAAAGGATTATAAGTCAGTAGTAAATTCCCTCTGTGATTATTGTATGCCTCATGTTGAGTTGTATTGTCATGCATGTTGTGCCTAGTAATGTTAGATGTACTTAAGCTATCCTTTGCATCCTGTGGAAATTGATCTTGCTCTTAGCACACACTCACGGTAGGGAATTAGTCTAATTCTAAATTCAACATGCTGTGAATAAATGATTTCTCTTGATTTGATACATACTATTGCTATGGTGAAATGACTAGTGTATAAAATTTTTTTAGCTTCCTTTAGGTTGCACAAATGATTTTAGTGGTTGTTGTGTCTGTTTAGTAGTTTAGCTTTGCATTCCTCGAGGACGAGTAATGGTTTGAGTTTGGGGTGTGATGACTCTATGAATGTAGAGTTATCTTAGCCATTCTAAGCCTAAATTTTTGCCTATTTTAGGGATTCTAGATAAAATTAATGTTTTGTTTTAGTTAAATGCATAAAATTTAGTTTTAGGGTTAACTTTTAGTTCATGCTAGCCTTTCAAGAATTTATAGGCAGTTTTATGTATTTTAGGGTTTCTTTGGTGCAGGGCTTTTGGCTAGCTTGAAGATGTTTGATGCTATAGAAGTGATCGTACAATGCAAGTGAGTGAGTAACTTAGTGCGTGTGTGAACAAGAGCTGAAATCAAAGGGGATCTCTGTGCGTCAGAGTTAGTTACTCCAGATCTCAATTGTACCTACATTTCGTGGTCCCCAACTTCTTGGAGGCTCTCCCGTGCCCTTGTGCTACAAGGAAGCCCTAATTCTCATGTTGATGTAAAAAGCAAACCCTTCTCTTTTTGGAAGAAGGCAAATATTTTTCATTTGGAGTTGGCAACTGCCTGGAGAAGAGGAGGAACCTACACAAGGGAAAAAAAAGGTGAAGAAGATGACAGAAGAAGGAAGGGAGAAAGGGGAAGGCGACAATATCTTAGACTACTAGTTTATTCTTCTTTCTCATTCCTTTACTTCATTGTTCTATCCTGTACTACACTTTACTCTTTCTATGCAGGATTCCTTGGATTCAAGATATTCTGTTTTTTCATTTGAGCTCATTATGAGCTAAGCATTTTGAGGCTAGTATGGTAAACTTACTTGGATTTTACTTTTCCTTTTTAATGAAGTTTCCATTGCATGTTTTTTAAGCATTTTGGGTTAAGTGTTTGAATTGTTTAATTTCTATTGGCAATTGGCCATCCCTTATAGAATGCAAGTTAAATTAAGATTCAGAATAATTTACTTTAATGGAATGACTTACCCAATGCTTGTATGCTTAAATTAAGAATACATGGGTAATGATTCATGTAGATCTAGGCATTTTGTGAGTTACAAAGGAATATGAAATTACCTTACAACCTCTTAGGTGAAACTCAAGGAATCTATGTTAACCTAACTATGCTTAGATACGAAGAGAGTTAGGCTAAGTAGATAATCTCTTAAACAAAAGTTTAATGACCTTTTGAAATAGATAATGCATATGGATCGCGATATCATTGGAATCAAAGTTAGTAAAGGTGAAGTAAATGAAAAGGGAACCAACCATACTAGCTCATTCTCATCTTGAATATCTAATTCTCATCTTGAATATCTAAATAATTTAATAATCTTCTTTTACTCAACTGTCAGTACTTTTAGTTCTTACATTCAAGCAATATACATATAATCTTAGTTCAAATCCAATCACATATTTTTCTACAACATTACCTTGTATGTTAAACCTGTTTGCCATTCAAGCATTGCATATTCACTATTCCTTGTGGGTTCGATACTCATTTACTCCTAGATTACTTATTGCGACAAGTATACTTACGTAAGACACAACCTTAACTAATAGTGGGGGGAGAATGAGATAGATAGATAGATAGATAGATAGAGAGAGAGAGAGATCGTTGGAGAGCGGGTGAGAGTGTGAGAGAGAGAGAGCGAGATAGAGAGAGCGAGAGAGAGAGTGAGGGTGAGAAAGAGTGTGAGAGGAGGGGAGCGGGAGAGAGTGAGAGGGAGGGGAGGGGGAGAGAGAGAAAGGGGGGGAGAGAGTGTGTGAGATAGATAGAGAAAGAGAGGGAGATAGAGGGTAAGAGAGAGTGTGAGAGCAGGGAGATAGAGGGGAGAAGGGGGGGAGAGAGAGATAGAGTGAGTGAGTGACAAAGAGAGTGAGAGAGTGAGAGAGAGGGAGGGTGAGAGAGAGAGAGGGAGAGATCGAGAGAAAGAGAGAGAGAGTGTGGGTGGGTGAGAGAGAAAGCGGTGGAGAGCGGGACAAATATGGATAGAGAGGGGGAAAGAGAGGGGGGAGAGAGAGGGAGAAAATGGGACAAAGAGATAGAACAGGGGGGCGAGAGATAGGGAGGGAAAGGGGGAGAGAGGGAGAGGGAGAGGGTGAGGGAGAGTGAGAGTGAGAGGGAGAGAGAGGGAGAGAGATGGTGATAGAGAGAGACTGA
Source organism: Datisca glomerata (assembly GCA_003255025.1). NCBI lineage: Eukaryota > Viridiplantae > Streptophyta > Magnoliopsida > Cucurbitales > Datiscaceae > Datisca > Datisca glomerata. Next base: position 2,525,477 of record QANY01004652.1, read on the forward strand.
GGGAGAGAGAGGGAGAGGGAGAGAGAGAGGGAGATAGAGAGTAAGAGTGAGAATGATAATAAGGGAGAAAGAGAGAGAGAGAGATAGAGTGTGAGAGAGAGTGAGAGAAGGAAAGGGGGAGAGATGGAGAGGAAGAGAGGTAGAGATATAGATTCAAATATAGAGAGAGACAGATGGAGTGAGAGAGGGATAGGGGAGAGAGAGAGAGAGAAAGAGAGAAAGAGCGGAAGAGAGAGAGAGTGTGTGAGAGTGAAAAATAGAGAGAAAGAGAGAAAGAGAGAGGGGTAGAGAGAAAGAGAGAGAGAGAGTGAGAGAGAGTGAAAGAGAAAGGGAGAGAGATGCAAAGAAATATAGTGTGAGAATGAGAGAGAGAGATGACAGAGAGCAAGGAAAAGGGGACAAAGAGGGAGGGAAATAGTGAGAGAGAAAGATAGAGAGAGGGGGAGAGAGAAATAAAGAAAGATAGAGAGCGAGAAACAGAGGGTGAAAGAGTGTGTGTGTGTTTGCATATGTGAGAGAGAGAGGGTTAGAGAAAGTGTGTGAGGAGGTGAGAGAGAGGGGAAGCAAGATAGAGAAGGAGCGGGAGAAGGAGAAGGAGAGAAAGAGAGAGAGAGAGAGAAAGAGTGTGTGTGTGTGTGTGTGGAAGGGTGAGAGAAAGATAGTGGGAGTGAGAGAGTGAGAGAGAGATAGAGAGTGTGTGTGAGAGAGAGAGAGGTGAGAGAGAAAGCAATGGAGAGGTGAGAGAGAAAGCAATGGAGAGGGGGACAAAGATGTAGAGAAATATAGATAGAGGGTGGGGCGAGAGAGAGATAGAGAGAGAGGGGGGGATGGGGTAGAGAAAGGGATGAAGAAGGAGAGAGGGAGATAGGGAGAGGGATATGGAAAGAGGGAGTGTGTGTGTGTGTGAGAGAAATGGAGAGGGAGCGAGAGAGAGAGATAGAGAGAGAGTATGAGAGAAGGAGAGAGAGTAAGAGTGAGAATGAGAATAATAGAGAAAGTGAGAGAGAGAGATAGAGTGGGAGAGAGAGTGAGAGAGGGAGAGAAGGAGAGAGAAGGAGAGGGAAAGAGGGAGAGATAAATATTTATATATAGAGAGAGATAGAGGGAGAGAGAGGGAAATGGAGGAGAGAGAGAAAGGGAGAAAGAGAGGAAGAGAGAGAAAGTGTGTGAGATTGAGAGAGAGAGAGAGAGAGAAAGAGAGAGAAAGAGAGAGAGAGATAGAGAGGTAGGGAGAAAGAGAGAGAGTGAGAGAGAGTGAAAGAGAGAGAGAGAGAGAGTGTGAGAGTGAGAGAGAGAGGTGACAGGGGGTGTGGAGAGGGGGACAAAGAGGGAGAGAAATAGTAAGAGAGAAAGATAGAGACAGGAGGGAGAGAAAGAGATAAAGAAAGACAAATAGTAAGAGACAAAGGGCGAGAGAGAGGGTGTGTGTGTGTATGTGAGAGAGAGAGAGGGTTAGAGAAAGTGTGTGAGAGAGTGAGAGAGATGGGAAGAGAGAGAGAGATGAGGGAGATGGGGAGGGAGAAGGAGAGAGAGTGTGTTTGTGTGTGAAAGGGTGAGAGAGAGATAGTGGGAGGGAAAGAGTGAGAGAGAGAGATAGAGAGTGTGTGTGTGTGAGAGAGAGAGGTGAGAGAGAAAGCAATTGAGAGGGTGACAAAGATGTAGAGAAATATAGAGAGAGGGTGGGGCGAGAGAGGGGGAGAGAGAGAGAGGGAAGGGGAGAGAGAGTGGGATGGGAAGGGAGAGAGGGAGATAGGGAGAGGGAGAGGGAATGGGAGAGAGAGGGACAGAGAGAGAGGGGGGGAGGAGAAGGAGGGAGGGAAAGAGAGAGTGAGTGAGAGAGAGGGAGAGGGAGCGAGAGAGAGAGAGGGAGAAGGGAGGGAGGGTGAGAGAGAGAGTAAGAGAGAGTGTATATGTGTGTGTGAGAGAGAGAGTAAGTCTATGCATGTGTGTGAGAGAGAGAGGGTTAGAGAAAGTGTGAGGGATTATGAGAGAGAGAAGGAGAGAGAGATGGTTAAAATGAGAGAGAGATATAGTGTGTATGTCTGTGTGTGTGTGTGAAAAAGTGAGAGAGAGATAGAGAAAGGAAGAGAGTGAGAGAGAGTTAGAGAGAGTGTGTGTGAGAGTGAGAGAGAGTTGTATGAGAGAAAGCGGTGGAGAGGGGGACAAAGAGGGAGAGAAATATAGAGAGAGGGTGGGGAGAAAGAGAGAGAGCAGGATGGAGAGGGTGAAGGAGAGGTAGAGGGATATGGAGAGAGAGAGAGAGAGAGAAAGAGCGAGAGAGGGAGAGGGAGAGGGAGAGAGAGAGTATGTGTGTGTGTTTGCGAGAGAGAGAGAGGGAGTGAGGGTGAGAGAGAGGGTGATAGAGAGAGATAGTGAGAGAGAGAGTGTGGGTAAGTGTGTGTGTGTTTGAGAGAGAGTGAAAGGGAGAGTGAAAGAGAGACGGAGAGAGAGAGGGAGAGAGAGGGTGAGAGAGGGGGGGGGAGAGAGAGATGGGAGGTTAAAGAAAGAGAGTGTTTGTGGAAGAGAGAGTGGTGAGAGAGAAAGCAGTGGAGAGGGGGACAAAGAGGGAGAGACATAAAGACAGATGGTAAGGAGAGAGGGGAAAAGGGAGAGGGAGGGAGAGGGAAGGGATAGGGAGAGGGAGAGGGATAGGGAGAGAGAGGGGGAGGAAGAGAGTGAGAGTGAGAAAGAGAGTTTATGGGTGGGAGAGAGACAGAGGGAGAGGTGAGAAAAAAAGCAGTGGAGAGCGGGACAATGATGGATAGAATTGGTTAGAGAGAAGGAGAAGGAGAAAGTTGGATAGAGAAAGAGAGTGGGGGGAAGAGAGAGAGGGAGGGAGAAGGGGAGAAAGGGAGAGGGAGAAAGAGAGAGAGAGAGGGACAAGGAGAGAGAGAGAGGGAGAGGGGGAGAGAAAGAGGGAGTGAGATAATGAGAGAGAGAGAGAAAGAGGGAGAGAGAGCGAGAGGAGAGAGATAAAGAGAGAAAGAGAGAGGGATAGAGGGAATGATGGAGAGAGAGAGAGTCAGAGTGAGAATTGAAATAACTGAGAAAGAGAGAGAGATAGAGTGTGAGAGAGAGAGTGAGAGGGAGAGGGAGAGGGAGAGGGAGAGGGAGAGGGAGATGGAGAGGGATAGAGAGGGGGAGAGATAGAGATACAGATTGAGAGAGAGAGGGAGGGAGGGGGAGATTGGAGAGAGAGATAGTGATAGAGAGAGAGACAAAGGGAGAGAGGGGGAGAGGGAGGGAGGGAGAGGGAGAGATAGGGAGTGAGAGAGAGAGAGAGAGTAACTGCGGGAATGAGAATAAGAGAGAAAGAGAGAGAGATAAAGTGTGAGAGAGAGTGAGAGAGAGGGAGAGATAGAGGAAGAGGGAGAGAGATGGAGAGGGAGAGAGATAGAGATACAGATACAGATAGAGAGAGAGAAAAGGGAGAGATATGGAGTGGGGGGAGAGAGAAGGAGAGAAAGATAGGAAGAGAGAGAGAGAATGGCAGTAAAAAAGAGAGGGAGAAAGAGAAAGAGAGAGAGAGGTAGAGAGGATGAAAGAGACTAAGAGAGAGAGGAAGAGAGAGATAGGGAAAGAGAGTGTGAGAGAGAGAGAGGGAGGTGACAAGTAGCATGGAGAGGGGGGTAAAGAGGGAGAGAAATAGTGAGAAAGAAAGATAGAGAGAGGGGGAGAGAGGGGGAGAGAGAGAAAGATAAAGAAAGACATAGAGCGGGAGACAGAGGGTGGGAGAGAGTGTGTGTTTATGTGTGTGAGAGAGAGAGGGTTAGAGAAAATGTGAGAGAGAGTGAGAGAGAGAGGGGAAGAGAGAGAGGGGGGGAGAGGGAGAGGGAGAGTGAGAGAAAGAAAGAGATAGAGAGAGTAAGTGAATGTGTGTGCGTGAAAGGGTGAGGGAGAGATAATGGGAGGGAGAGAGTGAGAGAGATAGAGAGTGTGTGTGAGAGAGAGGTGGGAGAGAAAACAGTGGAGATTGGGCAAAGATGTTGAGAAATATAGAGAGAGGGTGGGGAGAGAGAGAGAGGGAGATGGAAAGGGAGAAGGAGTCTAAGAGAGAGGGAGAGTGAGGGGAGAGAGAGGGAGGGGG